>RXIC02000218.1:0-21265 GCA_003952965.2 Morella rubra | reverse complement strand
ATATCGACCATCATAAGAGGAAATGATGAAACCCTTGCAAGCCCTAGCCTGATAACTTGCAGAGCACTCAAGTCGATAAGTGTCTCCTCACCTGCCCACCCTCCTTTATTTCGAATAGCTCAAAACGGACTGGGTCGAGTACCCGATAAGTCTCTCGGCCCCATAGTCTCAGCCTCCTCAAGTTGCAAACATCCAGAGGTTAGGCCTAAGCTAGAAAAAGGCCTGCAAAGCGCAAGCAAAGTCACTACCCATGGAAACCTGTGAGCCCATAAGCTCTAAGAATACTAGACCGGATCCACACCCCATGATTCAACACTTAGAGCCAGGATTCTAGAATGCCATTACTAATGCATCACAACACAGCTTGTTTAAAAGCCTAATAATAACTGGCTCGAAAAATTCCGATCGATCCTATTCCGTTTGAACGGAGGACTAATGATTGACTATAATATGACTGGTGTAGTCCATTAAAAATATACCAAGCCCAATTGTAGTCCTACCCCGACTCGTACAAAATGGACCCCAGGGCCCCCAGCTTGCACAAAGGGAAATTCATCCCTCCATGTTTTCCCACTTAGCTGCTCCAAGAGTCTCATTGCTCCATGGTATCAAACTCCCTTTAGAACTCTAACCCCTTTCCATATAAATAGCCAGGTATTCTCCTTCATAGTTTTCATGCTTAATTACTTCTTCTATAATAAACTCTCCTTGAGATCTGACTTAGGTATCAGAGTCTCCACTTCAAACGCCGCCCCTCTCCAAATTAACTTTGCATTATATATTTTGCTATATAAAAAATATGAACAAAGTTGGTATAAAAATAATTTTGTTCATAAAAATTAATATTGTTTGTTAGCTTTAGGATATATGTACCACACATTTATATTTTTTGAAGATCGTAAATTGTAACTAATACTATTATTTATTCAACTTATATATTGAATATGATGTAAGCTATAGAGATAACATAAAGGAGATATATATATATAAAAGAAAAAAAAAGGAATTTATCAGTTTAATCCTTGGGTTTTACCCTTTTTATTTTTTTAGTCCTTAGGTTTTATTTTTTCAAATTTTAATCCTTTAATTTACATTTTTTGAAGAAATGACCCTTCTATCATGGATTCGTCTATTTCCCTAATGGAAGGGCTTTACCACGTCATCTTGTTGTCATGTCAACTCTAAAAGTTTATGACTCAACGTTGCCATGTCATTAAAAAAGAAAAAACAAAACCTGGGTTGCCCACTAACGTCGCTCATCCTCTATAGCTTTCTCTCACTCTTCTCCTTCTCCTCCCTTCTACCTCTTCTTTTGAACGTTCCTTTTCTGTGCTGGTCTACTTTGTTGTTTCTCTCTGTATTCCCTTCATTGTTCGTAAATCGTAGCAGCCAAAGAAGCCATATAGATAGGTGATTTTCATTGACAAAACATAGTACAGAGCTGTCTGTCCTTCTCTACCTCTGCCTCTCTACGAGTGTGGGTTGATCGAGATATGAATCTAATTGAGATTGAGATTCACAACTTTGATGTGTTGAATTAAAATCGATCGTCATCTTTCTCGAGATTCGGCCATTGGACAGCCTCTGCATCCTATTCTGCCACAAATCTCACATGCTGATTCTAGTCTAGGGATTATTACTTCTACGAAGCGATTGACTTTTATGAACCTACATATATCAATAAAATGTTTCGTGAGTCCAAATAACAACCCAAGAGGGGGGGTAAATTTGGTTTTTCAAAAATTTAACCATTTTTTGATAATAATGCAGATCTGGAACCTATACTTTTTCTACGAATAAAAATGCAGATCTGAATTTACTAAATGCTATTTAATATGAAGAACAATAAAGCATAAAGCACCACAAATATAGATATGGAACGAATAATAAGAGAGATAGAGTTAGAGAGAAGACACCGCAATTTTAGGTGGTTTTGTCAACACTTGCCTACGTCTACCCTCAAGGCTATTGAGTTCCTTGGGCTTCCTTCACTATTCTCCAAATAGCAAATACACCTTAGCTTCTTGGGTGCTAAGGAACCTTTACAAAGCATTTTTAGAGCTCATGCTTCAACTCTCTTCACAAATCCCAAAACCCAAGGGATTTTTTCTACCCTCACTCAAGTGTTTTACAAAGAATGGGTGCAATGGAATAATAAAGAATGGCTCTCTAAGCCGAATAAGCAAGTGGAAAGCACAAAACGTGTGGAATGGCTCTCTCAGCTAAATCAGAAAATGAAAAGCTCAATAGTGTGCAAGAAGACAAGATTCTCAAAGGAAAGCTAAAGTTTGGTAGGTGGGAGCACAAGCTTTCTTGATAGATGCAATTTTCCTATTCTTCAAAGCACTTTCTCTCTCTAGAAATTAAGGCAAAAATAATTGCAAGTGTGTTGTCTTTTCTTCAAGGTTGGTATTTACGAATTCAAGAACAATATCTCCATTTTTAGCATGATCTTGAATAAAATGATGTTTAATCTCAATATGTTTTGTCCTAGAGTGCTGAATTGGATTTTTGGTAAGATTTATCGCACTGGTGTTGTCACATTTTATTGGGATGAGAGAATAATGAAGATTAAAATCTTCCAATTGTTGTTTCATCCACAATACTTGTGCACAACAATTGCCCACGGCAATATACTCGGCTTCTAGTTGATAGAGCCACAGAGTTTTGTTTCTTACAACACCAAGAGACTAGTGAGGGTCCAAGAAATTGGCATGCACCACTAGTACTCTTTCTATCAATTTTACACCAGCATAATCCGCATCCGAGTATCCTTGTAAATTAAATTCAACACTCTTGGATAAAACAAACCAAGATTTTGAGTGCCAACAAGATATCTAAAAATCCTTTTAACCATAAGGAGATGAGATTCCTTAGGACAAGATTGGAATCTAGCACACATACATACACTAAACATTATATCCGGTCTACTAGCGGTAAGATAGAGTGCCAATCATACCTCAATATTTGGTTTGGTCCACATCCTTACCTTTCTCATCCTTTTCCATTTTTGTAGATGGACTCATAGTGCTCATAGTGCTCATAGGTTTTGAATTGTCCATGTTGAAACTTTTGAGAAGATCTCTTGTATTTTGCTTGATTGATGAAGATGCCCTCATTGCATTGTTTGATTTGGAGGCCAAGAAAATAGTTCAATTCTCCCATGAGGCTCATCTCAAATTCACCTTGCATAACTTGTGTGAACTCATGAAAAACTATTTTCAATGAGAAAATAACTTAGACGTTCATACCATGCTCGAGGTGCTTGTTTCAAGCATAAAGACTCTTTGTGAGCTTGTATACATGATTTGAAAGCTTTCATCTTCAAAATTGGTGGTTGCTCAACATAAACTTCCTCAGTGAGGAATCCATTTAGAAAAGCACTTTTCACATCCATTTGAAAGAGTTTAAAATCTTTATAACAAGCAAAAGCAAGTAAGCATGCGAATGGATTCTAAACGAGCAACAGGAGCAAAGGTTTCATCAAAATCAATTCCCTCTTCTTGATTGTAACCTTGGGCTACTAATCTTGCCTTGTTCCTCACCACAACCCCAGATTCATCCATTTTGTTTCTAAAAACCCATTTTGTGCCAATAATTGGATAATCCTTGGGTCTAGGAACTAGATGTCATACTTGATTTTTCTCAAATTTTTTAATTCCTCTTCCATAGCATGGATCCAACTTTCATCATCTTTAGCCTCAAGAAAATTTTTAGGCTCAAGTTGAGAAAGTAAAGCAAAATTATTAGCTTGGTTTAAAGAAGATCGAGTGCTTACCCCTTTTCAACATTACCAATAATTTATGAGAGGATGACTTTTGACGTATTTCCAAGACTTTGGTAGATTATTAACTTGTTGAACTCTTCTTGTGCTCTTGAAATCCTTGCTCTTGCACAAGTGTTTCTTCCTTGTCTTTTATGTAAGTTTATCAACCCTTTGTTAAGATCTACAATTCTTCATCATCTTTTCTCATAAGATTGTTAGATTCATCAAAAACAACATGAACTGATTCTTCAACAACTAAGTGCGTTTATTAAAAACACGATAAGCTTTGCTAGAAGTTGAATAACCAAGAAATATACCTTCATCCGCTTTTGCATCAAACTTACCCAATTGTCCTTGTTGTTGTTGAGCACAAAACATTTGCACCGAAAACATGAAAATAACCAATGTTGGGTTTTCTATCAAGCGAAATCATGGGGAATAATTTAATATCATAAGGGCTCAGTGGCTAATCCCGGTTCATAACCAACTTGTGCTAATTCAGCCCAAAGTAATCAGGCAAGTTGTTTTCACATAGCAAGGTTCTAGCCATTTCTTCAAGAGTCTATTTTCCTCTCTACAACACCATTTTGTTGAGGAGTTCTAGGAGCCGAGAAGTTATGGTTAATACCATTTTCACCACAAAACTTTTCAAAGGGAATTTTCAAATTCTTTTCCATGATCACTCCTTATGCTAGAAATAGCAAAACCTTTTTCATTTTGAATTCTCTTGCTAAGTTTTTCAAAAGCATGAAAAGCCTCATCTTTATGAGCTAGGAATAGAACCATGTGAATCTACTGAAATCATCAACAACAACAAAGCCATAACGTTTGCCACCCAAACTCAATGTTCGGGTTGGACCAAATAAGTCCATGTGTAGAAGTTGGAGTGGTCTAGAAGTGGACACCATATTTTTGGGTTTAAAAGATATTTTGGTTTGTTTGCCCTTTTTGACATGCTGCACAAATTTTATCCTTTTCAAAAGAGAGATTAGGCAAACCTGAAACAAGATTCTTTTTGGCTAAGTTTTGAAATAAGTCCATGCTTGCATGAGCAAGCCTTCTATGCTTGTCCCATGCTATGTCCAACTGAATTTAGAACATTTTATATTTTCTGAGGAGATGCTCTCTAAATGAACAATATACACATTTTCAAATCTATGTCCAACAAACAAGACTTTCTTGCTTTCAATATTTCAACAAGCATATTGATGATTCAAAAATGACTCGGTTTCCCTTGTCACACAATTGACTGATGCTTAGAGATTATGCTTTAAACCTTTGACAAGAAGAACATTTTCAATTGTGGGATTAGGAGACGTACCAATGCTTCCAACACCAAGTATCTTTCCTTTTCCATTGTCACCAAATGTAACTGAGCCCTTATCCTTAAGACAAAAAGTTGAACCAACTTTTGTCTCCGGTCATGTGCTTGGAGCATCCACTATCAAGTACCCAATGTTCCTTGATTTCTTTGGACTCCAAGCATTCCTGCAAAAAGGAATCAGCTCTTGATCTTTGGTACCCAAACCTTTTTGGGTCCATTGGTGTTAGATACAAATTCCTTTATCTTATCTTTTTGAATCCATACAAATTTGATCCCATGAGTGGATTTTTCTAGTTGGACAAGTGTGTGATATGTGTCCATTCTTTTCACAAAAATTACACATAAGAAAATGTTGATGATTTAATAATTATATCAGAATATAACTTTTGATTACCACTTGAATCATAGCCAATTCCGCTTTTGTTGAAACAACATTTTTGTGAACCAAGGAGAATATCAAGGTTTCTTTTTCCTTGAGTAAATCTTGCAAGATCTTGGGTAAGAGAGTCAATTTTTCTTTTTAACTCAATTTTTCGATTTCAAAACATGTGACTCACCTTGTATTATTTTTTCATTTTCTTTTGTGACACTTGCAAGATTCTCTTCAAGAGAAACAACTTGGTGTTTCAAAGCATCGTTTTGTTGTACAAGAACATCAAGATTCTTTTTAATACAACAATACTTTGAAAATATTCTTTTCAATTCAACATGTTGTTCATCAAAAGCATCTTGTAATTCTCAAAAGTAAAAGAGTAAATTGAAGAATCTTGTACCTCATCTTCGTTATCCTTTGCCATGAGGCAAAGGTTTGCAACTTCTTCATCGCTCTCACTATTACTTTCATCGGATTCTCCCCATGCCGCTAAGAATGCTTTCTTTTTTATCCTTGTGTGTCTCAACATTGGGCAGTATCCAGATAATTTCAGCTACCTTTACCTTGCTATTTGTTTTTTCTTCTTGAATCTTTTTGAATGAGCCATTTCCTCTCATTCTCAGAGGATTCATCCTCACTAGAGTATGCCCCACCCCTTTTTCCTTTTCCTTCATCTTCATCTCCTTTAACTTGATTCATCTCATGGGTCATGAGAGATCCCATGAGCTCGTCCAAGGAGAGCTTCGTCAAGTCTTTAGCTTCTTGAATTGCAGTGACCTTGGGTTCCCAAGCTTTTGGAAGACACCTGAGAATCTTTCTTACCATTTCATCGTTAGTGTATTCTTTACCAAGAGATTTTAAACCATTTATGATATCAGTAAACGAGTAAACATAGAAGAGATAGATTCATCAGATTTCATCTTAAAGAGCTCATAACTATGAACAAGCATGCTAATCTTGCTTTCTTTACCTGATTCGTACCTTCATGGGATACTTGAAGTTTATCCCAAATTTGTTTAGCAGTATCACCAGAGATACGATTGAACTCATTTGAATCGAGAGAACAATACAAACATTCATAGCCTTAGAATTTAAAGACATGAGCTTAAGATCCATCATCTCATCTTTTTCTCTTCCTTGTTCCTTGCTCGGAAATTAAGGACCTTTGAAATGATTCTCCTCAACGGCTTGGATGTAGATTCTCATCCTTGCTTCCAATAGTTATAGGAGGTTCCATTAAACAAGGGAGGTCGATTTGTCGACTGCCCTTCAGCTAAAGAGGTGCTAACTAGGGTTGTCATTTAAAAGCGTTAACCTCAGCTCTGATACCAATTGAGAGAGCAAAAACAACCCAAGAGGGGGGTGAATTGGGTTTATAAAAACTTTTAACCTTTTCTTATAAAAACCAGATTGGAAAATACTTTTTTCTAAATAAAAAGCAGATCTGAAATCAAGCTATAATATGAAGAAAATAAAGATAAAGCACCACAAAATAGATATCAATAATAAGAGAGATAGAGTTAGAGAGATGACACCGAATTTTAGGTGGTTCGGCCAACACTTGCCTACGTCCACCCCCAAGGCTATTGACTTCCTTGGGCTTCCTTCACTATTCTCCAAATAGCAAATACACCTTAGCTTCCTCGGGTGCTAAGGAACCTTTACAAAATTTTTTTGAGCTTACGCTTCAACTCTCTTCACAAATCCCAAACCCAAGGGATTTCTTCTACCCTCACAAGTAGGACAAGTGACTCAAGTGTTTTACAAAGAATGGGTAATGGAATAATTGGCTCTCTAAGCCGAATAAGCAAGTGGAAAGCACAAAAATGTGGAATGGCTCTCTAAGCCAAATAGCAATGAAAAGCTCAATAGTGTGCAAGAAGACAAGATTCTCAAAGAAAGCTAAAGTTTGGCAGGTGGGAGCACAAGCTTTCTTGGTAGTGCGGTTTTCCCTCTTCTTCAAAGCACTTTCTCTCTCTAGAAGTTAGGGCAAGAATAATTGCAAGTGTGTTGTCTCTTCTTCAAGAAATTTCTCTCTCTTTGAAGGCTAGGTCGTCAAGGATGAGCAAGAGAAGAAGATTAACAATGAAAACTTTGGTCTTGAAGGATCAGCAAAGAATCTTTGGATTTGCTTTTTCTCTGTTTCATAGACTAGATCTTGAATAATGATGCAATCCTTGCTTTCTCTCTCTGTCTCTCTCTATTCATTCTAAGCCCCACTTCAACGGTCTTCAAGTAGCTTTATTGTACCGTTGGAGGGTACCCAAGTTATTTTAGAGATTTTTGGATGAGTTGGCTCGTTCCAGATTTTTTTGCAAATTCACAGCATGTGTCGACACATAGTCTCATGTGTTGACACATCAAAACATAGTCTGGAATTGTGCTATCTCTCACTACAATGTGTCGACACTTGTCTTCAATGTGTCAACACATTCCATTCACTTTGAAAGCATCCAACCATTCCAACACTTCTTTAAACACCTACAATATGAAAAATTGATCTATTAACTTTGTGTAATGGTGTTCAAGTACACTTAAATATTTAATGGAATAACCTCAATCTTTTGAAACCTTTTTAGAAATATTAGATTGATGAGTAAGTTAGAATTTTTGTTATCATCTCAAATATGGATTGTTTGCGAAACAACCTCTAGCTAACATGTTTGGATAAGTATCAGACCACCAAAGTTCCTAAAGTTTCTTCTTTCTTCTAAGTTCGTCAGATGATTTGTTGAACTTCTAGCTTTGCAAGTTCCCTTCACTCTCCCCTAGATTTCTGGTTCAAGTTACGCGTTTTCTTGCAGGAAGATTAATTTGTGAACTAGTGTTCCGAATGACTTTCCTTACTAAAAAAGATGTTATTTTCATTATGTTTCACCAAAATCGTCCAATCTATGACTACTTCTTGTGCACATTCTGTGTTGTTGCTCTCCAATGTTTTCATGTAAAACCAGGATTAAAATCTAAGGGTAGCGAACTTTAAAGGCGAAATATTCCTTTATCAAATTGTTTAAGACATCTTCCATCAACTTTCATCATCACTCAGTTGAGAAAGTAAAGCAAAATTATACCAAGAAGGCTTACCCCTTTTCAACATTACCAATAATTTATGAGAGGATGACTTTTGATGTACTTCCAAGACTTTGGTAGATTATTATCATCTTGTTGAACTCTTCTTGGCTCTTGAGGTTCTTGCTCTTGCACAAGTGTTTCTTCCTTGTCTCATTTATGTAAGCTTATCAACCCTTTGTAAGATCTACAATATCTTCATCATCTTTTCTCATAAGATTGTTAGATTCATCAAAAACAACATGAACTGATTCTTCAACAACTAAGTGCGTTTATTAAAAACACGATAAGCTTTGCTAGAAGTTGAATAACCAAGAAATATACCGTCATCCGCTTTTGCATCAAACTTACCCAAATTGTCCTTGTTGTTGTTGAGCACAAAACATTTGCACCAAAAACATGAAATAACCAATGTTGGGTTTTCTATCATTCCATAGCTCATAAGGGGTTTTCTTAAAAATAGGCCTAATCATGCAACGGTTCATAACATAACAACTTGTGCTAACTGCTTCAGCCCAGAAATAATCAGGCAAGTTGTTTTCACAAAGCAAGGTTCTAGCCATTTCTTCAAGAGTCCTATTTTTCCTCTCTACAACACCATTTTGTTGAGGAGTTCTAGGAGCCGAGAAGTTATGGTTAATACCATTTTCTCCACAAAACATTTTCAAAGGAGGAATTTTCAAATTCTTTACCATGATCACTCCTTATGCTAGAAATAGCAAAACCTTTTTCATTTTGAATTCTCTTGCTAAGTTTTTCAAAAGCATGAAAAGCCTCATCTTTATGAGCTAGGAATAGAACCCATGTGAATCTACTGAAATCATCAACAACAACAAAGCCATAACGTTTGCCACCCAAACTCAATGTTCGGGTTGGACCAAATAAGTCCATGTGTAGAAGTTGAAGTGGTCTAGAAGTGGACACCACATTTTTGGGCTTAAAAGATATTTTGGTTTGTTTGCCCTTTTGACAGCTGCACAAATTTTATCCTTTTCAAAAGAGATTAGGCAAACCTGAAACAAGATTCTTTTTGGCTAAGTTTTGAAATCAAGTCCATGCTTGCATGAGCAAGCCTTCTATGCCACAACCAACTATCTTTATCATTTAGAAGAAAAACATTTTATATTTTCTGAGGAGATGCTCTCTAAATGAACAATATACACATTTTCAAATCTATGTCCAACAAACAAGACTTTCTTGCTTTCAATATTCTCAACAAGACATATTGATGATTCAAAAATGACTCGGTTTCCCTTGTCACACAATTGACTAATGCTTAGAGATTATGCTTTAAACCTTTGACAAGAAGAACATTTTCAATTAGGATTAGGACGTACCAATGCTTCCAACACCAAGTATCTTTCCTTTTTCATTGTCACCAAATGTAACTGAGCCCTTATCCTTAAGACAAAAAGTTGAACCAACTTTTGTCTCCGGTCATGTGCTTGGAGCATCCACTATCAAGTACCCAATGTTCCTTGATTTCTTAGACTTCAAGCATTCCTGCAAAAAATCAGCTCTTGATCTTTGGTACCCAAACCTTTTTGGGTCCATGGTGTTAGATATAAATTCCTTCATCTTCTTTTTGAATCCATACAAATTTGATCCCATGAGTGATCCTTCTAGTTGGACAAGTGTGTGAGATGTGTCCATTCTTTTCACAAAAATTACACATAGGAAATATGTGATGATTTAATAATTATATCAAAATATAACTTTTGATATAACTGAATCATAGCCAATTCCACTTTTGTTGAAACAACATTTTTGTGAACCAAGAAGAATATCAAGGTTTCTTTTTCCTTGAGTAAATCTTGCAAGATCTTGTAAGAGAGTCAACTTTCTTTTTAATCAATGTTTTCAGATTTTAAATCATTGACTCATCTTGCAAGATTTTCTCATTTTCTTTTGTGACTCTTGCAAGATTCTCTCCAAGAGAAACAACTTTGTATTTCAAAGTATCATTTTGTTGACAAGTACATCAAGATTCTTTTTAATACAACAATACTTTGAAAATACTCTTTTCAATTCAAGATATTGTTCATCAAAAGCATCTTGTAATTCCTCAAAAGTAAATGAGTAAACGAAGAATCTTGTACCTCATCTTCGTTATCCTTTGCCATGAAGCAAAGATTTGCAACTTCTTCATCTCCTCACTATACTTTCATCGGATTCTCCCCATGTAGCCAAAAATGCTTTCTTTTTATCTTGAAATCCTTGGACTTCTTGTGTGTCTCAACATTGGGGCATTCCGACTTTATGTGCCCGGCTTCTTGCATCCGAAGCAAATAATTTCATTCTTTTTGCTGCTATCCCTTTGTAATTTGTTTTTCTTGAAATCTTTTATCCCCTTGTTTCTTACGGAAGAACTTCTTGAATCTTTTAGTGAATAGAGCCATTTCCTCATCATCCTCAGAAGATTCATCCTCACTAGAGTATGTTGCCTTTAGGGCAACCCCTTTTTCCTTTTCCTTTTCCTTTTCTTCATCTCCCTTTAACTTGATTCATCTCATGGGTCATGAGAGATCCCATGAGCTCGTCCAAAGAGAGCTTTGTCAAGTCTTTGCTTCTTGAATGCAGTGACCTTGGGTTCCCAAGCTTTTGGAAGACACCTGAGAATCTTTCTACCATTTCATCGTTAGTGTATTCTTTACCAAGAGATTTAAGACATTTATAATATCAGTAAACGAGTAAACATAGAAAAATAGATTCATCGATTTCATCTTAAAAAGCTCATAACTATGAACAAGCATCTAATCTTGCTTTCTTTACCTGATTCGTACCTTCATGGGATACTTGAAGTTTATCCCAAATTTGTTTTGCAGTATCACAAGAGATACGATTGAACTCATTTGAATCGAGAGAACAATACAGAACATTCATAGCCTTAGAATTTAAAACATGAGCTTAAGACTGGAGGACCTTTGAAATGATTCTCCACATCTTGGATGTAGATTCTCATCCTGCCTTCCAATAGTTATAGGAGGTTCCATTAAACTACCTTCAGCTAAATAGGTGCTCTCTTTCTCTTTTCATCCTTTTCCTTCATCCTTATCTCCCTTTATTCGATTCATCTCATTTGTCATGAGAGATCCATGAGCTCATCCAAAGAAAGCTTTGTCAAGTCCTTCTTGAATGGCAGTGACCTTGGTTCCAAGCTTTTGGTAGACACCTAAATCTTTCTCACCATTTTAACATTAGTATATTCTTTACCAAGAGATTTAAGACTATTTATAATATCCGAGTAAATATAGATAAAATGATTCATCGAATTTCATCTTAAAAAGCTCATAACATGAACAAGCATACTAATCTTGGAATGATTCGTACCTTCATGGGCCAGTTTGTCCCAAATTTGTTTCACAGTATCACAACCGGAAACACGATTAAATTCATTTGAATCAAGTGCACAATACAAAACATTCATAGCTTTAGAATTTAAAGATATAAGCTTAAGATCAACATCATCTCACTCTTTTTCATCTTTCAACTTACGTTCCTTGTCTCTAGAAAATTTAGGACCATTTGAGATAATTCTCCATAGTTCAAACGGCTTGGATATAAATCCTCATCCTAGCTTTCCAATAGTTGTAGCAAGTTCCATTGAACAAAGGAGGTGGGTTGTGGATTGACCTTTAGCTAAAGAGGTGCTAACAAGGGTTGTCATAGATAAAAATATTAAACCTCAGCTCTGATACCAATTGTGAGTCCAAATAACAACCCAAGAGGGGGGTGAATTGGGTTTATCAAAAACTTAAGCCTTTTTTGATAAAAACGCAGATCTGGAAAATACATTTTTTCTACCAATAAAAATGCAAATTTGAATATACTAACTGCTATTTAATATGAAGAACAATAAAGTATAAAGCACCACAAATATAGATATGGAACGAATAATAAGAGAGATAGAGTTAGAGAGATGACACCGCAATTTTAGGTGATTCGACCAACACCTGCTTATGTCCACCTCCAAGGCTATTGACTTCCTTGGGCTTCCTTCACTATTCTCCAAATAGCAAATACACCTTAACTCCTCAGGTGCTAAGGAACCTTTACAAAATATTTTTTGGGCTCACGCTTCAACTCTCTTCACAAATCCCAAATCCCAAGGGATTTCTTCTACCCTCACAAGTAGGACCAAGTGTTTACCCAATACTCAAGTGTTTTACAAAGAATTGGTGTAATGGAATAATAAAGAATGGCTCTCTAAGCCGAATAAGTAAGTGGAAAGCACAAAACATGTGGAATGGCTCTCTAAGCCAAATCAGCAAGTGAAAAGCTCAATAGTGTGCAAGAAGACAAGATTCTCAAAGGAAAGCTAAAGTTTGGCAGGTGGGAGCACAAGCTTTCTTGGTAGATGTGGTTTTCCCTTTTCTTCAAAGCACTTTCTCTCTCTAGAAATTAGGGCAAGAATAATTGCAAGTGTGTTGTCTTTTCTTCAAGAAATTTCTCTCTCTTTGAAGGCTAGGTCGTCAATGATGAGCAAGAGAAAGATTCAACAATGAAAACTTTGGTCTTGAAGGATTCAGCAAAGAATTTCTTTGGATTTGGCTTTTTCTCTGTTTCATAGACTAGATCTTGAATAATGATGCAATCCTTGTCTTTCTCTCTCTGTCTCTCTCTATCTCATTCTATTTGTAGCCCCTAGGACTTCAACGGTCTTCAAGTAGCTTTATTGTACCGTTGGAGGGTACCCAAGTTTTTTAGAGCATTTTTAATGAGCTGGCATCGTTCCAATTTTTTTGCAAAATCACAGCATGTGTCGACACATAGTCTGCATGTGTTGACACATCAAACATGGGTCTGGAATTGTGCTATCTCGGGTGTCACTACAATGTGTCGACACTTGTCTTCAATGTGTCAACACATTCAGTGCTGGAGAGAAAAATCACATTTGAAAGTGTCCAATCTATTCCAACACTTCTTTAAACACCTACAATATAAAAAATTGATCTATTAACTTTGTGTAATGGTGTTCAAGTACACTTAGAAATATTTAATGGTAATAACCTCAATCTTTTGAAACACTTTTTAGAAATATTAGATTGATGAGATAAAATAAGCACTTAGAATTTTTGTTATCATCAAAATCAAATATGGATTGTTTGCGAAACAACCTCTAGCTAACATGTTTGGATAAGTATCAGACCACCAAAGTTCCTAAAGTTTCTTCTTTCTTCTAAGTTCGTCAGATGATTTGTTGAACTTCTAGCTTTGCAAGTTCCCTTCACTCTCCCCTAGATTTCTGGTTCAAGTTACGCGTTTTCTTGCAGGAAGATTAATTTGTGAACTAGTGTTCCGAATGACTTTCCTTACTAAAAAAGATGTTATTTTCATTATGTTTCACCAAAATCGTCCAATCTATGACTACTTCTTGTGCACATTCTGTGTTGTGTGCTCTCTGTTGGAGAGTTTCGAATGTTTTCATGTAGTGGCGGAACCAGGATTAAAATCTAAGGGTGGCGAACTTTAAAGGCGAAATGACAAAAAAAAAATTCCTTCGTAATGCAAAAAATTGTCTTAGAGTTACAATGTTGAAAATTAAGGACTAAAGATTTGATATCGTATTATGGTTATCATGATATCAAAGATTTGATATTGTATTATGGTTATCACGATATCAAAGATTTGATATTGTATTATGGTATCACGATATCAAAGATTGATATCATTATCAAGATTCAAGTTTTAAATGTGAGATTCAAATTTAAGGGCATGTTCGTTTGCAAAAGTATTATAGAATACAATAGGATTCAACAAAATTTACAAAACAAACATCTAAAATCTAAAAAAATTCCTACACAAACACCAATATCTTTTACACAATCTCCAACAAATTTTCACACAAACTCTAATACCTTTTCAAAATGCAGCCATAGAGGGCTTCACAGTGGATGTAGGTATTTTAGATAGAACCACTTAAAAATCTCTTGTCTCTTGTTATTATTTCTCTCCCTCTTCATTCTAACATTTTTCTTCTTATGTAACCCAAAAGAAAGACATAATAAGTAACGTTTATGCTGGAATATATTCCACAAATGTATGCATAAGTAATATAAACGGGACTACTGAGTAATGTTTTACACAAAATCTATATGTAATTTTTCAAATAAATATTCTCTTCGCTTTATGTTTATTTATTAAAAAGTATCAATTATTAGAGAAGACCGGCTATACAGCACAATTAATAATCCATACTCCAAGAGCCCAAGCCGCGCAGGATAAAATGACACTAAGCTCTTGTTGGCCTGCCCTAATGGGTGTTGGGGCCTGGCCAACTAATGAAAAAAAGAAAAAGAAAAACAAATGTAAATTTTTTGGGCAGAGCAATAGTGGCAGCCGCCCTGGTTCGCCACCCCCTCCTTTTGCCCCTATTTTCATGTAATGCCAAATGCATTTTGTAATAATTTGAGGGGAGGAGCTAGTAAAGGGAATCTGTTCTCTTGCCATATCCTAACTCTGCACCATCAAATCTTGGCCTCTCATTCTCTTTTCTTAATTTGATTGAAAGAGTTCAGAGCTACATTTCTGTAATCTTCTGATTCAATGTAATGGTTATGTATCTTTGTTTGGTTTCACAGATATCAGAGAGTGAGCATGTATCTTTGTTTGGTTTCACAGATATCAGAGAGTAAGCAACCCAGATGGTGTTCCTTTGAGTAATGGTAAAAAGTCCTCCATCAATGGGAAAGGTTGCTGAAGAAGATGGGGCAAGGACTTTGGAAACTGAAGAAGGGAGCGAAAAGAGAAATGTAATACCCGAGGAAATTATTCTACAGCCAGTTACAGAGGGTGTCAATAGTTCTATTTCTACAGTTGAAGTTATTGACAAATCATTCGAGCGAGAGCACACTGGTACAAATGTTGAAGTGGCCACTAAGGGTGAAAAAGGAAAGCAGAATGTAAAAGATGAGATACTAGCTTTAGTGCAATCCAACAAAAGCGGGCATGTGGAGGGAAAGCAGGATGAACTCACTACAGTCGCTAGCAAACCCCTAAAAGAAGTTTAGGAATTTGTGATACAAGTAAGAAGCGAGCAAACTTTAGAAACTGCTGAACATAAGTTGGAGAAAGCAGAGGTTGAAGAGATTACAAAATCCAAGGTTCAAAAACAAACAAAATCGAGCCCATCATTCTAGCCACATCAACAGCTGATGTGGCCCTTCCATTAGGGAAAGATAACTAACGGACAGGCCATTTCCTCAAAAAATGTAAAACTAAAGGACTAAAATTTAAAAAAATAAAACCGAAGGACTAAAAAATAAAAGGGATAAAACCTAAGACTAAACTACCTAAATTTCCCAAAAAAAAAAAATTGGAGTCTTGCTGTCCTTTATATATAGGGCTAAACAAAACCGAACAGCAAACCTGACCGGACCACAAAACCGAACCGAATTTATGGTTTTAGTGATCCAAATCCGGTTCGATTCGGCCCGGTCCAGGCCTTTTGGGAACCAGTCTGGACCAGACCAGATTGGATTTATTAATATAAATAATAAATATTTTTTTATACAAACTTAAAACTAGAGAAAAGAGAGTGAGGTGCCGGGGAGAAGGAGATAGAGAAAAGAGAGAGAGAGAAAGAGAGAGAGAGAGAGAGGAGAGAGAGAGAGGTGAAACGTGAAAGAGAGGGAGAGGGAGAGGGAGAGGGGGTAGTGGGAGAGAGAGGGATAGATAGAGTTGAGGAATTCAAATGGAAATAAAATCTCACCTAAAAATTCTATCTCTATTACCAACAATTCTTAATTTACATTTAAATTCTTAATTTGCATTTAAGGAGAGAGAGTGAGAGAGACCAAGAGGGGTAGTGGGAGAGAGAAAAGTTCCTAACAAATAGTTTCCAAAATTTAAAGAGAGAATTCAAATTCAAATTTCAAAGTGAAATAAAATCTCACCTAAAAATTGTCTCTCTAGTACCCAACAATTTTTAATTTACATTTAAATTCTTAATTTGCATTTAAAGAGAGGGAGAGTGAAAGAGAGCCGAGAGAGGGGTAGTGGGAGAGATAGAGTTAGGAATTCAATTTCTAAAAATTTTGTACTCAACAATTCTTAATTTACATTTAAATTCTTAATTTGCATTTAAAGAGAGTTGAGAAAATTCAAATTCAAATGAAAACAAAATCTCACATAAAACTTCTCTCCCTATCACCAGCAATTCTTAGAGGATATTCGTTTTTATGATTCACGAAAATTTGCATTTAAAGAGTTCAAATGGAAACAAAATCAATTTTGGATTGACTATCTCTCATATTGAAGGATAATTTTAAAAAGTCTATTAATTAATATTGATGGTTTCTTTGAATATATAGTCAACTAATTAATTAATAAATATTTATTTTATAATTGATCACAATGTATATGAAAAATTTATTGATGGACTTTTTATTTGCAATTGATGTATTTGGAAATTCATTAATGAAAATTTTATTTCGATCAATTAAATAAGGTTTTAATTTCATTTATCATAATATGGTAACTCATTAAAACATTTTATTTTTTAATGAATCATAATAAATTTGAAATCTAGTGTGTTAGAAATATTATGCAAACCATACTTAGGAAGAAAAAATCGGTCTGTGACCACTTATAAGTGTAACAAATGACTTTTTGGACCGGACCGGACCACCTATAAGTGGTCCGGTCCGGTCCTTCAATTTAGGCAGAACCGGAAATCCAATCCGACCATATTTCCGGTTGTGCAGCCCTAATTATATATGCCAACTGGTTGGAATCTGGAATAGACAATTTTGACCGTACGTTTTGGACAAGTAGTGTGGCTTAGGGGATTGACTGGACCAATATGCACTATCAATTTGCAACTGATCTAGCGATAAATATGCATATAATCTGGTCCAAATGAATACCCTGCTAAGCGGAGAGAGACGATCCCTTTCCTAAAGTTCGAACCTCGAGAAGAAATGAACTGTCAAAGAGATGAATGCTAACCTCACATGGCTTGAGCCCTTGAATTTGAAGAACATGTGTGGTTGAGAATCGAGATTATATTTGATCTTAAGAACTCTAGAAAACCTAAATGATTCCTTTTAAAGCCTACAGTGAAAGGTTGTGAACGCGTCAAAAATTGCACGTGAAGTTGTAATCAAAGACACACGGTCCCTATTATATCCAGACTGCACTATATATGCGCATCGAGTCTCTGCTGGCCACAAATGGACCATGTGTGTCGACTGGGTCAGCTGGGACAGTGGAGCTCTACTTGGCTGTGCGTGGGCCTCTGATTGTTTTGGTCCCAATAATAGAGTTCGCGTCACGAGGTTTTCCAGAAAATTGAGAGAAAACGGCAGCCACGAGCCTGCCAAACACCTGGGCCACCACCGCTGCATGGAAGTACTGTAAAATCCAACGTTTGAGGCCGTCGAAGATGACGCGGTTGGACCATCGAAAAACTAATATATACGTGACGGGTCTCAGCGTTTTTTAAACCGACGCTGCTCACCTCTGTTTGGATATATAGGGTAAAGAAATTCGTACTTTTCTTTTTTCTTCCCCAGTGACAAATCTAGCTGTGCCCGGTAGCGATGGTGAAAGGCCTCGTACACAGGCTCCCGCTCGCAAGTTCGACATCTACAATGATCAAACTCGCACTTAACTGTCGAGTCCTAATCTATGGCCTTTTACTCTATACTTTCTATTTTCATTTTCAGAAAAGAAGTAACTATTTTATTTTTATTTACTTTCAGTTTTCTCTGTTCATTTATTCTTTTTTTTTGGCTTCTTATTTATTTATTTTTTGCTAAATAATACCTCATACCATTAAGAAATGAAAAGTATGAAAGGTGCATATCACAACCTTGGATATGCTCAAGTATATCAAGTAAAAAAGGATGCCTACTCTACCCAAGCGAGCAGCCCATTTAGCAAGAGTGTGAGACATGCAATTACACCTCGGCACCCAAGCTGTCTTCCATTCCCAAAACACCATCGAATATTGGCTACCACACTAGAGATTGCCCAGCATTGAGTTGGTTCCTGGGAAAGTACCTATCTGCATACAACCAAAGAGTAGCATTCAAAAATTACTCAATTCCACTTGTGCCTCCTCGCTACCATTGTTGCTTCCGCTAGAGCCAAAGCTTCACTAACTAGGGTGTCCATAGAAACTAAGCGTTCCATGTATGCCATACAGAGAGAATTAGAAGAATCTCTTACCGAGACTGCTATATAAGACTCATTCGGTCAAATTGCTACATCCAAGTTAAGCTTAAGCAATCCACATTGCGGGGGGTTGTCACCTGAAACTCGCTCCCTTGTCCACACATGCCCAAGCCATTGTTTGCTCTCCATACTACTGTCTGATCGACCTCACCATCTCCCTGGTATCAACCGATTTTGAATTATGAACTACCAATTTCCGCTTAAACCATAGAACATCTATTTCAATTATCGGAGTCAGAATAAAAGCCGTCAAGTTTTTTTCCCATATGCCTAGGTCCCTGTCGGCATTAAAAATAACTTCAATCAGTTCTGCCACATTGTTCAACTGAAGATGTTCCGACTAGACAGCCCACGCAGATTCCCTCCACCCCAACACGAGCACTTTGCACTGAACAAGTTAAGTGAAGGGTGTCCTCTGGAGATTGCTGGCAGAATGGCACTGGAAAAATTCTTCGTCCTCTCTATGTAAAATTCTCCCAAGTGCTCCTTTGGTTTTTAAAGCCCCCACAACCACCTTCCGGAGAACTAATTTTAGAGAACTAACTTCAGAGGATCTTGCACTTTGACCTCGTTCCAAATTTTTTCCCAATAACTCTTCTCGAGAAGTAAATTTGAAGGTGCTCTATGCTCCTGTTCTCCCCTCACAAAAGGACTTCACCGAGAATTCTCCAGTAGATTCTGTAAATGCTCATGTAAAATTGGCAAATTAACCATGTCAAAACAGTATTTTTCATCATTGTATTTTTGGTCTAGAAAAATGTAAAAATAACTTAGTCTGTACATATTGAAGTACATAGAAGGAACAAGAAGCTTGTGGACAGTGGGTGAAGATTTCAGAAGCTCTACTCAACTACTTAGAAGGTCTGGAATGTTTTAAAGAAAATTCTAGAACTTTAAAATTAGTAGAGTTAGCTTGTGTTTAGACTGAGGTAAGATTGACGGTGATTTTAACAAAATCTGTTGTATTAGTAGAAACTTTGCCCAAACAGTTTTCTTAGCCATATTGACCTGACTATCCTTACCTAAAACTCTATAAATACCACTAAGCCTCACTCAAATACTAAACCTTATAATTGCCATACACGTTCAAATCTTTACAAAAGTTCTAGGTTAATTGATTCTCTCACTACACATGCCTTATGCTTTTTGAAGAGTTAAGTTGAGAGAGTTGTTGCTCCCCATTGGATGGAAGACGAAAGAAGTAAAAATCTGCTGAAGGTTGATACAACCATTTCTACTTGGGTTTTAAAGACTACAATCACCGAAATCACTCAAGTTCTTGAGAGTTCTCAAGAGAGTTGCTGCTGGAGTTCTAGGAGCTAAAGGGACCAGTGAGTTCATTGGTATCCACTTAGGAATAGATCTGAGTTCTGGTCAAATAACTAAGTGCAGGACACTAGCTCAAGAAGTTTCTCGAGTGACTTTTAGAAATTGGAGAATCTAGATAAGTGATGGGGTTTGCTTAGAATCACCAATTTGTAAAGCTTGAATTCATAGTAGATCAGTGGTGTGCCCTTTACACCCGGAGTATTTTTGTTTCTTCGAAAAAGAAACTTCAAGAAATTTTTTACTTAATAACCAAAAATCAATGTGTTGATTTCTTGATTGGGTGCTTGATTTCTTTAAGCTGTCTTAGTGGTTTAATAAGTTTCTTTAATTGTCTTGAACCTTAATTGAGCAATCTTGACTTAAAGATTCTGTTGTTCTATCAAAAATGTTTTAAAGTTAGATTAGAATTATGGTTGAGTCACACAACTGAGAATCTCTAAATTGACAGCTATAACTTAGGTGAAAAGATTCCCGAAACTAGAGTTGTTCGAAAAGTTCTAAGATCATTAACAAAAAAATATATACCTAAAATTAAAGCAATAGAAAGGAGTAAAGATCTAGAGAAAATTAAAAAAGAAGAACATGTAAGATCATTACAAACGTATGAGCTCTCATTGCCACAATCCAAAAAGAGTAAGTCAATTGCTTTAAAGTCTATAGCTGAAGATATATTTGATTTTTCTAATGATTCTCTGATGATGATGACGTTGCTTTATTTATGAGAAAGTTTAGAAAAGTTTTTAGATTCAAAAAGGGCAGCAATTGGAGAAATCAACCTTCTTCTTCTTCTTCAAAGGTTGCTGGAAAATCTGCTGGAAGTCAAAAGAAAAAGAAAAGGAGGGTGATTTGAAGACTTCAAAAAAAAAAAAACTTCACCAGAACCTCAATGCCACGGCTGTAGAGGATATGAACACTTCAAGGTTGATTGTCCAACATTTCGAAAATTGAAGGGTAGGGCTATGAATGATTCTTTTGACATATTCGGTTTCAAATTCATCTTCATCTAGTGATGATGAATCCGAAGGTAAGGTGAATTACATTGCTTTTACATCTTCTATCAATAGTATTGGAAATGTGAGTCAAGATGATGATGATTTTTTGGAAGAAGAATCTGATGTTGATGAACTTCTTCAAATTGCTTATAATAGTTTATTTGAAGAAAGTTTGAAATTGAAAAGGGGAAATCTTTCATCTATTAAGAAATTTAAGAACCTTAAAGTAGAAA
>RXIC02000217.1:130586-144175 GCA_003952965.2 Morella rubra | reverse complement strand
ATATTGCAGTTGACAATATGGATTACGAAGTAGTTTTTAGTACTATTCTCACTTTTTTGTTTACGTAATTTAAAACAAAAAATCGTATCTGATTGAAGATATGGATAGATTTTTATAACAACTACACGTAAAAGCCCGCAGCTGTTGGTTTCTTGACTTCGTCTCGGGAATAGAAAATCCTCAGGGAAAGCCAACAGTAAATCGATAGATATATACTTCTTAACAGGTTTCTAAACGTACCCAAAACTCATTTTAATTTCGTGATAAATAATTTTAGGAGTAAATACACTTTTTACCCACAAACTATCGGGATAGTGACACATTACATTATAAACTATCCATTTTGACACATTGCACCCTAAACTAACCACTTTGACACATTGCACATCTATTTAACAATAATATTCTTGAGAAATTAATGAATTGATAATAATATTTTCAATATATGTAAAATGGGTCAAGGGCATTATCGTTCATTTTAGTCTGAAAATTTGATAAATGGTGCAAAATATTAAAAATTAGTAGTTAGAGGATGCAATGTATCAAAATTGATAATTTAGGGTGTAAAATGTAAAACTTATATTATTTTGTGGGTGAAAAATGTATTTTCCCATAATTTTAAGAACAGAAAAAGGTGATCATCCTATCTAGTCTTACTTCGCAGCTGGGGGTTTCCCGGCACCGTCGACAACAGCTTCCGACTTGTCATCCTCGTCAGTAAGAGCGTTGGCTCGTGGCTCGGCTGGAGAGCTCCCCAGGTTAAGATCCACAGTCTCGACGAATCCACGTTTCGTGCATGTATTCTTCCATCCGATTGCATGATCAGGCGGACGTCCCTCTCCAGGCAATCCTAAGGTGAGTTCGGTGTCCCTGAAGACAGTGCTGGTGGCGTCAGACTCCGGCGACTGAGAGATTGTGTCCGGCGGCATACTGTATATGGTGCTTAGTATCTAAACTTTGTGAACGTGAGCGTGTTGGTGTACGTTCTACCCCTATATAGGGGTCGAGTGGAGGATGAGGCCACGTGCGTACAGCGAAGGGAAACAAGCTTTGAAGTTTGGACCCGCTGTCGGTACATTCAATCAAATTCAGTTTCCATTCTCCTAACCACTCATTAGTGTTTGAAATATTCCTCGTTACACTCGCCAAAAATATTAAAAATACAATAAATATGAAACTTCATAGGGTTAGAAACCTCGAACGGCATCTCTGTTTGGTGAAGATATTGGTGTCGTTTCTATTCACACTTCGTCTTAATTTTGTTTTTTTTCTTAAAACGCAAACTCTCCGCTCCCTCTTTTTTAGTGCTGTGTGCCTGGCTAATGTTGGTTTTTTTTTTTTTTTTAATTTTTTCTCTCTAAGCTAAACCTAGCTAATGTTTAGTAGTCTTTAACTTGTGTGTTATGTACTCCTCCAGGAAAAATAAGGAAAAAACCAAGATGGAAATCAGATTTTCACTCAAGGGAGATGCATGAATGTATATTAAAATAGAAAAATTTTAAAAACAATACTGAGAATTTTCTAAACTTTCGAAAGAATTATTATTTAAGTCGTTAGCAGCATACATGGAATAAGATAATGGCTTTTAACTTTGATTGCATATTAAATTGATATTAGGTGATCTAACTGAAGATGAATATACGGGTAGATCTGAAATTGTATGTAGAGTTTTGATGTCTTTGGTCTTGGGGTTAGTCTAAGAATGGGTAGATGCTTGGAGGTCTCATAATCGAATCCTTCCGGTTCAAGCCCAGTTCGAGGGGTTCTAGTAACGGTCGAAATTCTATTTAGATTGATAGATCTAAATATTCTATAATGGGAGCCTCTATGGTCACGTTAAATCTACCTTTTTAGTTACCCAAAAAAATTGACATTTGGTGATGGTGTATCAATTTTACTTCATTTTTAATGGGAGTTCACCAAATTCTGATTTTTTGTTTTGTTTTGTGTGTGTGTGGGGTGGTGGTGGGGACCAGGACCCTATGAGGTGCCCCTTCTTCCCTGTAAAGCAAGGCACCATCGAAAACAAAAGGTATAATAGCACATAATATTTCTTATAAGAAGAATCGTAAAAGATATTTGTCTTTATAAACTGCTTTATAATATATCTCGTATCATAACTGTAGCTTGAACAAAAAAGAAAAAGAAAAATGCTAGCTAGGTTCAATTTAGCAGCATGTACTCTATTAATCAAGAGCCCTACTAAGTGTACATGATACGTACTTATGTGCATTGCAAATAGAAGTATTGACATTTCGGCTTAATTAATTTGTAAGTGCTTCAAATTATTTTCTTCAAAATCCATACTTTCCAAGTATATATACCGGTAAGAACCAGTTAATTATTCATACGAATGAATCGAGACCAGATGATATACTTTAAGAAAAAGAAATGAAAAAATATAGGATATATGAGGTCATGTTTATCTTAGATCTCAAAAGAAACATGTACTGTTATTGCATTATTGAGTTTAATGTAGTATTCCGTTACACATGTTTTGTCGTATAGGCTGATGAGGGTGGCAGTGGCACCCTTTTGATGTTCATAGTAGAAACCTTTAATTACCTATGACCAAAATAGAAATCGAAGAATTGTTTTAAGACGAGGGCAAAATTTCAACTACACAACAGTTTCGTTAACCCCGGCCAACTTGATCTATTGCAGCATTACTTAAGTTGACCTCAAGTTAGTAAAGTTCAAGTTTTAGAAAGAAAAAAAACGTTGGGACCCAAAGAATTTGAAGGTTTCAAGTCAAAAAAAAAAATGAAGAAACTGCTTCTCCTTGACGTATTCGAGCCCGACAGTTGCATGTGGAAATGTTGGCATGTCGGAGACGTGTCGTTTTCGCATCCCTCGTCTCTAGTCAACTGGAGAAAAATTACAAGGTGTCAAGATACTGTGGTCACTGCAGAATACGTCGTTTCTCTGCAAAACAGGTTACCGCACGCGGCTTTAGCCACTTCTACCATATGTGTCAGCCCGCGAATGTTATAGCAATCGAAGTCACTAGTGTTGCTTAGAAAAAAAAAAAAGTCACTAGTGTTTATATATTTTGCCGCAACTGTCCGCAGTTCGGCACGGCTCATCTAGAAGGTGGACAAGAGAACTGGTTTTCCTAGTTTTCTACAGCTAAGATGGTTGCCTATTCATGTGAGGTCGGTCTGAACTCTGAAGGCCGGTGGGTGGACTTCTTCACGTGCATGCAGTAGTATAGTTTGCGAAAAGAGAAGCAATATTAATATAAGATATTATAAAATAAAAATTAATTATTCTTCATGGTTGGTTTAATGTAGCTGCCGATATATATATATATATGCCTTTGTTCAGTGCAATGCATCATCCCTTTCTATTCCTTGATTGAAGCATCGATTGTAGCGCTAGATGGCATAGTCTTTATATATTTTTGGAGACAGTACCGTGCATGCACTTGTTTTCTTTTAGTTTGGTGGTTCATGAGTTTATAAATCCAATAACCTAACCCACCCAACTGTGCTTAAGATTTCCCCAGATTTTGTCACTCTTCTTTAAATCAATTGGTATCTCCTTGCATTAGATATAAAAAGGGATTTACTTATTCAATCCTATGTAAAATGCTAGTGATATTTGTATGCATATAAAGGGGAAAAAAATTGCTCTCTTTCTATCACAGACATGAGACATACCAATATATATATACCTGCACTCTTCCAGCAACGAGGGATTCTTTGCACCCAGTTTTGTATTCCAGCTGAAATGTTTTATCCCAAGGCATGGATTACATATTTTGCTCTTTCTCTATGCTATTTTTTATCATTATTATTTTGGTTTCTTTGGAATCCAATTATTAGGCTATACAACCGACTAACTTCTTTACCTTGATCCAATCTATGACATGGGAGTGGGATTCGATGTTGATACATGAAGGTTTAGTATTATGTAAGATGTGTTCCAGTTAGTCATGTAAAAGTTTGTTGTCCAAATGCAAACATTCGACGGAAAGGGTTGTATTTATATATTAATATTTCACGGTAACTTCCTTAGGATAAAAAAAAAGGCTCTAAAGACCAATTTGAGATTTTGAAATACTACAAAGAATTAAGCCAAAAATAAATACTCGTTGCCGAGACAAAAACCAAAAAGATTTGTGCGGCTGCAGCACTTCCTTTTGATATGGCACGACTCTTCTAGTTGGGCCAATTTGATGGTGATAGATCTATGGGCTAGAGACATGAGATGACAGGTTCCCTATCTTCTCTCTCTTCTTTTGGGCTTTGTCATTTCCTATGGCTCTTATTAGCTAGGTTTCCATTGCTAAAGCATGTGGAATCCAGTCTTGGATTTCTAGCACATTGTATAATGCTAACACCTCATTGCGCACATGCCTTTCGGCCTGTTCACTTAATATTTATTACCTTTCCAATATAGGACTTAAATGACCCCACAAGAAGTAGACGCGACGCAACCCAACCCAAATCCATGAGTTGAATTAGGATTATCGCGCCAATATTTTGAAAAACCTGTCTTTTGCCTCGGGGCTACGAATTGACAAAAGAATTGGATCCCTATTTCAGACATATTCCTTTGTGACAGCCCAATCCCAGATGAATACATGCTGTGGCATCCCATCAGGACGACAGCTTACAACTAAAGCCATCAAAAATTCTTGGAGCAATACGGGGACATTACGCCATTGTCCAAAAAGGAAAGAATATTCAGAAAAAATATACATGTCATGCCATTGAATAAAGACAAATTAAATTGCCCAGACATGCCAGACAGATAAGATTTAACTGCCAGAATGTAAGACATTGCTCCTTCGGTGTCGGCCAACCAACTGGGCAGCCAAGCAAAAGAGAGCCCTTTTAAAAGAGGTAAAGAAAGAGCTAATTACAATAGGACTATTTATCTTTCCCGAAAGAACACGAGAGGAGGAATACAAATATATTAAATAAGAAACATATTTAAAACCAAGAAACACGCAGGATTCTACACAATCGATGAGCACGTAGCGCGGATATAATCGCCATTCCAGCAACAAAGCACTCATGTTTAGGTGCTTTCAGTTGGAAACTGATGACCAAGATTTCCAAAGTTGTTGGCGTCTTTGGGCCTCCAAACAGTCCTTCCCCTCACAATCTCAGCTCCATCCTCAAGTCGAAGCAAGTGCTGGCACTCGATGTCCGCTGAATTTCCCAAATTGCCAACGCCGTTGGCAGAGACGGCAGTCAGTGACTGCAGCACGCTGTCCTTCCCACACTCCCTCCTATACTCCAGAGTCATAGCAGAAAGTTCATGGCTCTCCAATATAGGCAATGGAGCACTCTGCAACAGCCAGTATCAACTTCTGATTACATTGATTCTATTTCAACAGACATACGAGGAAATAAAATCTGAGACAGCCAGCTGCAACTGTGAGAATAACATGTGATGCAACAAAACACAACACGATCCATAGTCCGTCAAGGAGAACAGGGAAAAGAGTTTGATCAACAGAAGAAACAAATACTAGTAATCAATCAAATTCCAACAACTTCAAAATATTGGCATGCCTGCCAATACTGCTGCCTTGAATGACACCTCCTCTTTCTGCCATAAGAAAACGGTGATAGTAGGCGGCCATTGCCGCAAAATTCCTTAGACTGCTCGCAAAGGTAGTGTGATAAGATGATTGTGAAACTTTAGATAAAAAACAAATTTGAATACTGGGCAATAGAAAGCTCCATGTTTATTCAAGAGCACTAGGAAGTTATGCCGAAGTGAATGTGGCAGATTTGATCTCAAGAGTAAACTAAAATCAGATGTTACGTAGGTGCTGGCCTAAAAAGAGGAAGGGGGTATAAAAGGACATTTAGTTAAAGCATAATTGAAAACCATCTTGAGGCATCCTGTACTGTAATTTCCCACATCCAACAATTGATGCCCGTTGGATATGACAGACAAGAGCATGGCATCATTGAACACAGATTTGGAAGGATAACTTTCATTGCCAATTGAACTAGCTGATGTTTATGAAGAAAATACAGAATCTTTTAGACTGCTCGCAATGCGAAGCTGAGGCATTGACAACAACACTGAAAAAAGAAATGAAGTGACAGCACAAATTGTAGTTTGGTGACATCAAACTCAAAGAACCAAACAAAGCATTGAATGACCAAGTTAGGAATATCTTTTCCAGGAATAATTCAATAAAAGTTTAATGATGACAGCCAAAAGGCAAACATTATGACGTGGCACTGACGAAAAGCAACAATGGATACTTTAACAGGGATAGATGTGCACATGGGATGTTGTACTGATCTCACAAAGACAGTGCTGGAAAACCAATGAGATTACGCGACTATGACATTACCTCAAATAGACTTACCGGCCTGGACCTTGATGGAGGTCACTGGGACAGGAAATTATAATTGAGGAAAATAAAAAACTTGGAAGTATCTGTAGACTTAGCCAATACAGTCCAAGCTTCTATATTGAGACCTAGGATGTGCTTGGCTGAAAATAGATTTAAGTTCTAATAATCTTGTCCCAATTTTGCAATTTCAACTGTAACGTAAAATCAAACCAGGATTGTACAGATTGCTTGGTTGTAAACTTTTCTGAGCAAATTAAATCTAACAATAGGTTAGTTCTGGTCAGATCCAGATCCATCCGCTCCTCTCAGCAGTGGATCTGGCTGACAATCTTTAAGGACAGGGCTAGAGAGTTGAGATGGGGAGAAAGGGGAATTGCAAGGAGATAAACAGAAAAAAGGAATTTTCCGGAAAATCTACCTCAAGAATCCAGCCAACATACTTCACATTGTTGACATGCAGGTTGATATCCAAATCACTCCATCTAGACTGCGCATTGAAAAATAAATAGAATACATAAATTAGAAGGGATGTGAGTGGCAGGCCGGATTTTGTATTGTCCTCAAGTTTTTGAACTTTTCTGTTATCCTCTTCAACAACAGGAGCAATATCCAAAAAGTAAGGCTCTATTTCCCCTCAAACTTCTTCTGGAATCTTAGATAACCTCCTTGTTTGCTTATTCATCATCACCCCAACACTGCAATCATCAAAGCCAAAAACACAGAAACATTGAGACACTGATCAATAAGTTTTCCTAATACCACTTAAAGAATACAATCAACCCACATTGCACGTTGACGTGACAGCCTTTATTACAATAAATTCCACACAACACACTTCTCAAACACATTTTTCATCAGAACCATCCCTAGAAAATTACTAGCAACTAGAAAATGATTATCCCCAACAAAAAAAGACAAATTCGAATGGTCATATGTTACTTTACTTTGATTGTCATACCAAGAAACACGACGTGGACTTTAATATAAATCAAATTGCCGGTTGAACTAGATCACCACCACACAGCATAAATCAAAAGTCACATAGGCTAAATTTATAAGTTGAGACACAGATAAAAAATAAAAAGGAATCAATTATAACGAAATTAGTATCCTATCTGGAGGCTCTTATTAGAGTTTCGCCAGTGTTATAATCGCGTAAAAGCCAATCACGGCGCATACCATTCTTTCCAGATCGACTGACCCAAGTTCTACTTGAACAACATCACCCCTGGTAAAAAATAATAATAAATCCATCAATTTCGACCGACCACTTACCTGATACTACAAATCAGCTTTACAACCTATGCCTTCCATTACTTCCCAACCATGGGACATTCCATAGAAGTTCTTAGCTAAAAAACAGATGTCACATCATCAGCTAACAACATTAGTCTAGACTGGTTGGCTCCAGAATTCATCATAGATGAACAACAGAAGTCTTTGAAGCTTTAACCCTCATAAAATTTGCCGGCTCAATCAAGCTTCTTTCCCTCAGAAAATTACATAAACTGAACTCAAAATATACGATCATGGTTATAAATCCCATAAAAAATGTCATCTCCACAAATCCCAAATTTAAGCCAAACGTCATATTTAGAGAGCCAAAACAAAAAGAACCTTCTTTGGAATTTTGGTTTTACTAAAGCTAAAGCCTCATGTCAATTTGAGCCTTCCTTACATGTATTCCTGAAGACAGTAGACCCGTAAACAATAGGTGTCATTATAAATCGAATCGACCGAGCCACCGTCCAAAATGTTCACCAGCTCTAACTCATTCTTTCTCCATTTGTTTAAAGGACAAAAAATATCAATCTCTACTCCACTGTCTTAGAGTTTTTTAACACGTCTAAGCCGTGTATACACCCATCAACTACAATTACCTCAACAACTTCTTTATACAACCATAAAATGTGTCAAAAATTTTATTCTACTCTTGTTTGCAAGATTTGTTCCTTATAATTCTTAGTATGGCCTAAGGGCATATTAAAGCACAATTAAAGCCTATTTATTTTGAATTAGACTACTATATAAGATTAAATTGGATAGGCACAAAATCCACATAATATAATCTCTTAAGATTTACACATAATGGCACCAGGATATAAATCACTCTTGTAAACCCAGAAATATGAACAAACTTTTTAGATATAGAGATCGACAACATTCTTGGTGCATCGTTCCAAACTAGAGAAAGTTAAGTACGAAACTAGTAAAACAGAGCAAAGTACAGAGCCAACTCTTTGCTACAATCCTGCCCCCATTAACTATGAAAGATGGTAGTTATGTATGATAAAATCATCAACGCCAATATATGAAAATTACATCAAAAAACATAAAGTGTAGGGAAAAAGCAATAACAGCACCAGTTCGCGCTCAACTGCAGTTAAAAAGGCAAACTATGAGCATTAAATTGCGGCTCACCAAGTAGGATAGCGATCTACCACAACCTGCATTCGTGTAACTACCCATATCAGGTTCTTTTCGCACATCTCTGGTGTTGAACCAAAGCCATCACCAAGAAGTCTAGCACCCTTAACATGATTAAGGGCAGTTTCCTGCAAGCAAAAGCAGGAGGAATATGAAAACAGCTCATAAAGAAGAAATCCCAGATATGCTGTCAGAGGAAAACTGAACAACCTTTTAAGCTTGAAGTCAGTTTTCAGGTGGTTCAAACGATACCTGTAGATGATTCATTAACGTCTCTACAGATGCTGTACGATCAGCACCTACTTCATATGATCTAATAGAAAACAATGCTTCCTAGACCAAAAGGGTCGATGAGCATGTCAGACCGCCTTGGTTTCCAATCAAGCATCATCCACTGCTTCTCAGCAGCCAAGAAGATAGTGGTAATAGCAGCAAGAAGCATGCTCCAATCAGGTAAGGTGTTAATGAAAGTCCTAGGGGCATGTGACGATGTTTCACACTCATTCTTCACGCTTTCCATTGGTGTTGTCAAACCAACTGAGCTACCATTAATTTTGGTAGGAGTTTGGGCATTGGCCTTGACCTGCAAGCTGCAGATTTTGATCTCATCCCTCCCAACTTCACAAGCTTGGTAGTGGACTTTCTAGTCTGAGGCTGGAGAAGCAGCCGGGAAGAATGCAGAAGTAGCGGCAGTGGCAACCATGACGGAATTCTATTCCATAGATCATTAGTAAAAAACACATGTCACATCATCCTAACAAAATTAGCCTAACGGTAGCTCCCTCATCATGAGTGATAATCTTAGGCTTTAACCCTCATAAAATTTGAAGTAAGGGCTTCAATCAAGCTGCAATCATTCATTTGATCAAATTTAAAGTGCAACGTGGAACCACCTAGCAACATTTAACATATGTTACTTTAAGGGTCAAAAACTAGGCATAAATCAAAAGTCACATAGGCTAAATTTATAAGTTTAAAAAGGAATCAATTATAACGAAATTAGTGGAGGCTCTTATTAGAGTTTCGCCATGAGCCAATCATACCATTCTTTCTGACCCAATACTTGAACAACATCACCCCTGAATTTCTTACCTGATCAGCTTTACAACCTAATTTTTACATAGAAAGCTTGTCACATCATCAGAAGACTGGTTGGCTCCAGAATTCATCTTCTTTGAAGTGTCAAGTCCAGAAGACGTGGTTATAAATCCCCAATGATTTAAAGTCATATTTACCTTCTTTGGAATTTTGGTTTTACCTAAAGCTAAAGCCTCATGTCATACATGTATTTATAGACCCGATCTAATCGACCGAGCCACCGTCCAAAATGTTCGCCAGCTCTAACTCATTCTTTCTCCATTTGTTTAAAGGACAAAAAATATCAATCTCTACTCCACTGTCTTAGAGTTTTTTAACATGTCTAAGCCGGTGTATACACCCATCAACTACAATTACCTCCAACAACTTCTTTATACAACCATAAAATGTGCCAAAAATTTTATTCTACTCTTGATTGCAAGATTTGTTCCTTATAATTCTTAGTATGGCATAAGGGCATCTTAAAGCACAATTGAGGCTATTTATTTTGAATTAGAATAGTATATAAGATTAAATTGGAGAGGCACAAAATCCACATAATATAATCTCTTAAGATTTACACATAATGGCCCCAGGATATAAATAACTCTTGTAAACCCAGAAATATGAACAAACTTTTTAGATATAGAGATCGACAACTTTCTTGGTGCATCGTTCTTACAAACTAGAGAAAGTTAAGTACGAAACTAGTAAAACAGAGCAAAGTACAGAGCCAACTCTTTGCTACAATCCTGCCCCCATTAACTATGATAGATGGTAGTCATGCATGATTAAATCATCAACGCCAATATATAAAAATTACCGTACAAAACATAAAGTGTAGGAAAAAGCAATAACAGCACCAGTTCGCGCTCAACTGCAGTTAAAAAGGCAAACTATGAGCATTAAATTGCGGCTCACCAAGTAGGATAGCGATCTACCACAACCTGCATTCGTGTAACTACCCATATCAGGTTCTTTTTGCACATCTCTGGTGTTGAACCAAAGCCATCACCAAGAAGTCCAGCACCCTTAACATGATTAAGGGCAGTTTCCTGCAAACAAAAGCAGGAGGAATATGAAAACAGCTCATAAAGAAGAAATCCCAAGAAGAATGCTGTCAGAGGAAAACTGAACAACCTTTTAAGCTTGAAGTCAATTTTCAAGGTGGTTCAAACGATACCTGTAGATGATTCATTAACGTCTCTACAGATGCTGTACGATCAGCACCTACTTCATATGATCTAATAGAAAACAATGCTTCCTAGACCAAAAGGGTCGATGAGCATGCCAGACCGCCTTGGTTTCCAATCAAGCATCATCCACTGCTTCTCAGCAGCCAAGAAGATAGTGGTAATAGCAGCAAGAAGCATGCTCCAATCAGGTAAGGTGTTAATGAAAGTCCTAGGGGCATGTGACGATGTTTCACACTCATTCTTCACGCTTTCCATTGGTGTTGTCAAACCAACTGAGCTACCATTAATTTTGGGAGGAGTTTGGGCATTGGCCTTGACCTGCAAGCTACCAGCAGACCCAGCAGATTTTGATTTCATCCCTTCCAACTTCACGAGTTTGGTAGTGGACTTTCCTCCAGAGTCTGAGGCTGGAGAAGCAGCCGGGAAGAATGCAGAAGTAGCGGCAGTGGCAACCATGATGAAATTCTATGACCCGCTCAATTAATTCTTATAAATAGGATCAGTGTTTTCTGAGGAATTCTCTGTTAGTTCCTGGAACCGACAAACAAAACACAAACAATGGAAATCTTCAGAAACGCGAACATGCAACGAGAACGCTTAACAGTAAGCATTGTAAAAACCACATCTACAGCAGAATTTTCAATTCCTTAAAAAATTACAGTACGAACAGAACATCGCTCTTCTCATGGCTCAGATGAACAATGACAAAAACGCTTAAGCAGTAAGCTGTAAAAACCATCTATAGCCTAATTCAAGAACAATAACTCTCATAAAAGGATACATGATGGGATATTGGCGATCCTTTTTTAATACCTGACTACCCAATAGGCTATTTCAAGTAACTTTTTAAAAGTAAAAAATAATAATAATAATAAAAAAAAAAAAAGCGACTGTCCTCGGCCTCTAAGTGCACACAATGCATAGAAATAACGTGTTCACACAAAATTTTTTTCCTTCTAAAATTCTAAAAATTCATATGAAAATTCGAACGCCTAATTTCCAGAGTGAGAAGTCCTTTGAGACCAAGACTAGAGCGGCACTCAAATTTTAGCATTCTGCACAATTGTGCTTCAATCTCCAAACTTCCCCAAACCAAACAAGACATGAACAGAGAAATTCATCCCAAAGCAAAATTTACAAGAACAACAAAAATAACTAATCTGTTCTGCTTGTAAATCAAAGACTCCGAGAGAAAAGCACCTGAAAGGATGTTGTTTCTTTAAGGAATAAATCACACAATTCGGAACAGACAATTATTGTTAATATATAGGACAAAGTCATTCGTATTATCCAGCAAAAAGCAAAGCAGATCTGAACCGAAGACTTTAGGATACCAAAAGCGAAATTCAAACCACTTGATTTCATTTCGTTAGCATATTTGGAAACCCATGCACCTCGCAATCCACAAGATCATACTATCATGCCAATAATCCTAAGCGTCTCCCCATTCTACCCTTCCAGTTCATCCACCATCATATAGTACAATTACAAATGACATGACACAACGCCACGTTTGGCTTCAGATAAAAGTCAGCGAAGTTTTAAATTTCAAATCCAGATCTCTCAATACCTAAAAGCCAAACAAAACAACAACACAACATTCAAAATCCAACCCCTCATTTCCTTCCCATTACCCCCCACTTCCTCGGCAAGCAAACATAGGCCAACGAAGACGACGAATTTCAAATGCCACACCCAGATCAGAAGCGAAAATGAGAGAAAACACCAGAAACCTCTCCGTCCGTACCTTAACCAGCTGAAAACCGATGAAAATGTTTCCAAAATCAAAAAAACAAAAGAAATTTCGAATCGGTGTAAGCAAAAAAGAGGGGCTATTGCGTCATTTCCGATCCGCAAACTCTTTTCTCTAGACACTTCCAGCGCTTGCGATCTAGTTCCTCGTTCTTCTTCTTCCTTTTTTTTTTATTTCCTTCCCCTGCACTATATTCCAGCGTTTGGTTTCACTTTCCGAAAAGCGAATATCAGAGAGAGAGAGAGAGATTGAGAGTGAGAGAGAGATGTGGAATTTAGGGCTTGCGGTTGCTTGGGTGGTGCAGGATTGGCAAGCAGACACTTCAATATTTATAGTATCCACCTGTCCCCTCCCGCCTCTCGTTCAAAGTTTGCATTCCAAACCCTTCTCCTCCGCTTACATTACGACTCTACCCCTGCCACGTATTCCATTATTGCCAACAATTATTGTTGGAGGGGGGCAGCTTAAGAGAGAATTTTGCTCTTCCTTTTCTTCTTATTACAGTGGGCAAATCACTTTTCAGCTTATTGAATAGCTCTGGCTCCGTTACTCTTTAGCATATAAAGCTCCCTTTAGTGGTAGAAAATAATGAAAAGCTATGGATCATAGCCCAAAGCAATATTTATTGCAAACAAATTATCGACATATAGTGGTACACCACTTGGACTGTAAATATTTTATTATATTTATTAAGCTGTATGGGATGTTGTTTTTAAAAAAACAAACAAATATACACACAATAACATATTAACTAACTAATTCTCCTAGTAATCAAAATCGATAAATATATATATATATATATATA
>RXIC02000217.1:0-130485 GCA_003952965.2 Morella rubra | reverse complement strand
CCCAGGCAGAAAAAAAACCCACACTCAACCTACAAAAGAGAAAACATACTATTGCCCAGCTTTAGCGTTGATTAGCTGTTGCAATTAATCCCCCAGAGGGTTTCGTCTGCTCTCAAAGAACAACGACGCTCAAGGGTAATTCGAAGTAGTGATCTGCATTACGAGAAGTTAATGTGGATGTCCCTATGGTTCTATACATAAAAGGTGGGAAAAAAGTAAAAAAGGACCAAAGAAGGGTTTCAATCTGTTGCATCCAAGTGTAGATCATCCTTGAAATCTACCACTTGATGGTTTCTTGCCCAGTGGTGGGTTTTATGCACGTGTTCATAATTGCAATTTTATCTAAATTATTAAATTGCCACTTCTTATTCTTTAAGCAAGTAATAAACACAGTTCTATGTATGTATCCTCTGGAAATTCTGGACTTATAAGTGTAAGCAAGTAGTTCTTACAATCAATTTTGCAGTAAGTTATGTTGAAAAGTAAATGAATTACTTAGATCAGAAATTCCAGAAACATTTGTCACTAGTTCGTCTTGTCGATAAGCAGCTCCTAAAGGTGGACAAAAACCATCATATCAGAAATTCATTTGTCGTGCTTAGTATCAGGCTGTAATTTGTAGATAAAAATCTAAATAATTTAATGGGCAGATATGCAAGATATTGTTTTTGAAAGAACATTGATATGAGAGTTCTCCAGCCACTTACTATAAGATAGCCAGATTGTGTAACTTACACTCCTGCAATGCGTGGCTGGAACAAGATCTCTCCTGTTTGAAACCGCTCTTTTGAAAGGGTAAACCAACCTTCTCCCTCAACCTCAAGTAATGCTTCAGTATCTTTAGACAGCTCAGCTTCATAATCAGCAGCAACATAACATAGTGCCTGCATGTCCGATCAGCAGAAAATTAACTTCAGTAGGATGTTTCTTCGGAAATATAAGGAGTACTGAAAACACAAACTTGAAGTAGTATCAACTCAAAAAACCAAAAGGCAGAGATACAGCAAGCAGCATTCGGTGATAACAGTATAAAAGTGGATCTGTCTGTGTTAATGTTGCTAAGATGACTCCCAATAATTGCAAAAGATGTTTCTGATAGCATGTACCCCCCACATGCAAAATAGCCAGAACAACAGCTCACTACCTACTTTTTCATGAAAAGAGAATCAAAATTGGATAAACCAACGGGAAAGCATTATGTAAGTACCTCTTTCAGTGTGCGAATGGTGTACATTGATGCAAAATTTATATTGTTCCGCTGCATCAACTCCTTAAGGAACCCTGTAAGTTTTAGTGCTCCCAGTCCCACCACTTCCACCCCCACCTTGCGCATTACTTTACCATTCAAGACTGTACAACCCAATAACATAAAACATGAATCCAATTATCAATTCTAAAGGAAAAAGAATAAAAATACACTGAAAGCCCACCGACAATGGGACAAAAAAATGAAATAAGCGGACAGTATGTGCTATAAAACCACCACTAATTGCAGATTTGAGGCAAAAGCCTTACAAGGCTACACCGAAAAATTACTACCATAAAAGATAACACAGAAAAGTCCCTGACCTAAGCTTGAAGTGCCTATTGAAGCCTACCACTACACCGCATTACAGTAAGATTGTTTGCATATCACTATTGTTTCAAGTCAATAAGAGCAATATCAGGAGAGCTTACTTGGAACAACAGATGTGACATGGAAACCAATATTAACAACAATCCCTGAAGTTCGTCTCGCAGCATACAATGCTAATGTTGCCTACATTTTCAAAACTAGAGTATGGTAAATTTGAGACCAGAGAGTAAATATAGATTTACATGATCTTACCAAGGTCAAAGTATTGAAATGATGCAGATTGAATATACAAAAGCGACACAAATACATACACAAGTCATCCAACCCATTATGTTAGTTGAACTAGAGCAACTAGAGCATTACATTTGGCAGCTTAAAGTCTTTGAAAGAATCCTATTCCAAGCCCCAAAAAGAACTGCCCACAATACATATCCATATTCAGAAATCATACTGCGTTTTAATAATTAACACAAGGAATGCCTGACACGAAACATAAATCCTACTTTTGTACTTCACCAACAAGCCACCTCTCTCTGGTATTTAGCTGTCCATAAAGTTCATCCTTCATCCCAAAACACTGAATAATTTCATGAATAGCATCATGTGTTGCATGTGGGCATGCAACCCTAAAAACTGAGAACTTTTAAAGGGAATAAAATCATTTTGCCCAGGTTAAATCATCAAAAGCATAATGAGGTCATTGTCTCCCTTGCTAGGAAATGATCAATGATGATATCACTCCATAAAAGTCCATTGTCATAGCTAAGCTTGACCTTTACTGAACTTGTGCCAGAAATGGACAAAAAATCCCAAGATAACAATGCTACAAGATCAAAATTTTTGATGAAAATGAAGAAATAGGTACTCTGGGAAAGATCATTCTTTTGCTTTTTACTCCTTGGGAGGGTGAAAAACGGAAAAGATTATGGAAGTAGAGACAATTATTAAGAACTTTAGCTTCCCACATTTATTCTACCACAGACCTTACCAGCTATATAAACGAATTTGACAAGCCCAGTAAAAGATCAGCATCTTCTACATATAGCCCTTCAAGTAGATAGAAGGCCAAAGTCATGAATCAAAAGCTCATTATAATCCTAGACTGCAAGATGTGCTGTAATGTAGAAAACCAAAAAATGATTTGTAACTCACTCCTTGCCATAGCCTTAAAGAATTCCTTTTCTTTTGGATTTAGGTTTAGGTTACATCAGTCTGGGCTGGTTTCTTATTTCCCTGGCCAATGTCTTGGAAAGCTATAATTCCTTTTCTAGCATGTTTGGTATACGTCAAAGCTTTATAGAAAATATTTACATGGAATGAATACTCTTAATCTCTTGGAAAGCTTTGTGTTTTAAGAATGACCCTCCAGAACTTAATCAATCACAAAACTGGTGACAAAATGTACCTGATTGATGGCACAAACCGCAGGAACATTCATGTCAAACAGAGCCGAGTAGATAGCTTCTTTGAGCTGCCGCCTTGATGCTTTGGCATTTTCAGTATCTGGAAGAATGAGAAAGAAAAGACTTCATTTGTACATATTGAAAGGCACGATGTAGGTAGAACTTCATTGATCAATCACTGCATAAGCCAAACTCCGATATAATCAGATCTCACAAAAAGATCACCAGATGTTTTCCTTTATGTTAACAATGAGGAATCCAACCTAAAAACATTGTTTGACAGAATCTATCAAATACACATCTTTGGTCTAATGTTTCATAACATACAACTCAAACTAGTTGATTTTGACATAGTCAGTCACGTAATTGCAGACAAAAGCTTATACAGCTCAAAGTTATTTGACAGAATTATCAAATAAACATCTTTGGTCTGATGTTTCATAACATACAACTCCAACTAGTTCATTTTCATGTAGTCAGTCAAGTAATTTCATTAAAATGAAGCAATAAATGTTTAAAAGTGGCGAAAGTCATTTTCCTACCTTTAGGGCTTGCATCTATAGTGTGTTATTTGTTCCTAGGGCTTTGACATCAGTTTCATAAGGATTTGAAGTTTTGAGCATAGAGAATAAATGCAGGCAATCCAGGACAGAGATCTTGGGTAAGTTACTAGATAGTAGCTGACCGTCATAGTGGCAGAGTGGTAAAGACACAACAGCCGGGTAATTAGCTGGTTTCACCTGCATCCTGTAAAGAAGTATGATCAAAATTTGTAATTAATAAAGCACCAAGACCCAGATGAACTAACACATCTGAGGCTGGCAAAAATGCTAGTACAACCAAACAGCTATAAGAGCTTGAATATGTCATGGAAAGTAGTATCTTGTGCACTTGTAACAAATTTGGCTGGAAAACGATGGGGTACACGTAGATCTTAATCCAATTATGCAGACTTCTTATTGGATTATAGAGTGAGAACTTACATTTGCACACATGTTTTCTATTTAAAATATAAGCTTAATAGAATATAACTTGATTGGCCTTTCTAGAGAGAAAGAGAAGTTTAAATAAAAAATTTGCATGACTAACATTTAGAAGGACTAGGCAAAACTAAAAAGAAAACATAAAAGAAAAAAAAATAAAAGAAGAGGATTAAACCTGCTATAAATGGTTGCATAAAAATGTCGAAGTCTAGAGTACATTGGCGACTCAATGTTACCAAATTCCTGCACATACAGATGTAGCAAAAGGAAACCAATTTAGAGAAAGAAGCACTGAAGGACGGCCAGAAACTCATCTATAAGTACATAAACATGCAAAATTCATCGTTCCTGGAATCTTGTAAAGTTTCAGAGAATAAGCTACAAGTGAAACGGTACCACGAATGTCGACGGCTGGCCTGAAGGAGAGTCATACTTGCTCCAACCAAACTTGCAATAGCCAGAACCACCTGTTTTTGTTTACATAAACAGAAAATGTGAACATGTTTGACATGTCAGTTCTATGTTTTTAATGAATACTAAAAGCTTTCATAATTCAACCAAAACAACTGTTAACATTAAAGATCAGAAAATAAATTCTGTTAGACTGTAAATCTACCACCATTTGCATCCGTTCTCAATTATGATAAAGCATGGGGAAGGAAGAACATTCAAGAGGCTCACCGTCAATAATAACAGAACCCTGAACTAGTGCCCGTTGACTATAAATGCGCATGAAGGATAATTCTGGCATGTGAGAGGAGAATGTTCTGCAACCAGAGTTCATTTTAGGAACTAATGAGATTAAGAATACCGTGAAAGAATCTTTAAAACAGCACACAAGCTTTGCCGTTATCTGATGTTTAGACGATTGATGTTGCTATTCTTGCATTGCATATCTATGCCAACTTACGAAGACTGTCGTATTGACGGAAATTAACGTTAACAGTTCAATCTTTTACAGACAACTAATTGTGCTAAAACCATCAAAAAATGGTTGCTTAAAATAGATTTCAGCCTTGATCATAAACTTCCCTAACTCAAACTTCTCTCAAAGACCAGCTAGAACCTAAACTACTTTTTTTTTTTTTTTCCTTCTAAGCAGAACCTAAACCACTTAATGGACCAGATCAAAGCCATCAAAAATCAAACTTTTTAATCATTACGGAAGAGGAAGAAGGTTTCAGAACAGACACGAGAGACTTGCAAATAATTAATAAGAGCGACATGTTTACAAAATATAACTAACTCAAACTCGATCGTTAGTAGTGCAATTATCATGTGTGAGCTGAGACGAATTAACCAAAACTCAAGACTCTTTTTCCTCCCTCTCGCAACCGAACAAAGCCAAAGCAAAACTAAAAACTTACTGAAAAGGATACCCAGCTCTCAAAGTCGTTTCGGCGAAAAAAATGGAGTCCCAGGACTCCTTCTGATTCTGGAGGAAGAAAATCCAAAGACGATTGTCAGAGACGAGGGAATACCAACACTTGCATACGAGGCTCATTTTCATGGCCTCTTTGGGCCCAAGAATTCGCAGTATCAGCATCAACACATCTAACGGTATCCGGTCGAACGCCCCCAAAGACGAGGAGGACGAAGAGTACGACCCCAAAACGAATTGCTGGCGATCTGAATTGGCACACTTCCTGTTCGACACGGATTCCCATACCTTCCTGAGCAGCGACATCGCATCGATGGGTTAAGCCTTGAAGAGCCAACGAACGGAAAGGGGCAGCTCCGGGTTTTGCAAATTTGCTTCTGTTTTACTGTTCCATGCGAGCAAACAGACAAGTCGACGCTTTGTGAGGTAACTGACCTGGGAAGTTCAGAGACTACCAGCGTGGCAGCGTTCGGGGGAAATTTTGAATGAAGTGGTGGCTACTTTCTGTGGAGTACACGTGGGGGATCCCGAGCCACTGGATTCACTTGACTGCAGAATTCTTTCTAGTATTATTCCGAGCTGACTCGGATGTCTGCTCTGCCTCGTGATTTTCGCTTTTTTTTTTTTTTAATTTGTTTCGTTTTTTTTTTGTTTTAAATTATTTGTTGTCGTTGTTGGGGATGGGGACGTTTGGCTTTACTCTTTAGGCCACAACTCTCACCGCCATTGGCAGATTTAGGAGCCCCGGCTGGGCAAATTAAAATGTTTGAATTCTTTTTTTTTTTTTTTTTATTAAACTAATCTGTCAGGCAGCTCTCTTTAAAGCACTGTCTAAACTTACCATAATAGCAGAGGGAAGAATTTTGTTAAAAAACATATTTTACGAGTTTATAAATCAAATCCTTATTACTTGTGGTTCTTTTATTTTTAAGTAAAAATTTATTTACTTTATTATTATTTTCAAGTATCTATTAATTTTTTTATTTTCTTCAAATTTTATTTTATTTTGTTTGCATCAAATTTTTATTAATTGTGTATAATTTATATATCTTTATCTATTTTTTACTTTCATATCTAAAATGAGATATATGTGTATTTGAGTGTCAAATTCTATTCTATTAAAATTTTATTATTTTTTTAATTTAATTTTTAATCAATTTTATTTTTAAATCAAACTAAAAAAATTTTATTGATAAATCAAAACAGTTCTTTTGAAATAGTATAAAAATTTCCTGAACTATTCATTACCTTTTTTTTGCATTAAATAGAAAAAGAAAAATTTTATCAACTTCGGATGTTGCTGAAGACTTGAGACTTGAGAGGTGACTTTTGGGGCCCAATTTAGAGAGGAGATTTTTGGATCTACAGGCTCCATGGATCAAAATATAAAAGAAGTGAGCTTTTTGGATGACAGTAAATAGGATTTTGGATGAATTACAATTCAACGAAAGATGACTGAGAGTTGCATACTTCTACGTGCATTATGGAAATCAAGAAGCAATGTGTTGTGGGTCATAATGTTTTTCTCAAGTAAATTGGATAAATGCTGATATATAACCAAAAGATTTGTCGCCACTGAAAGATTTTTTTATATGAAACATGAAAAATATAAATTTTCCGTGATTAAAGGAAAGGGGATTCAAAAAATGTGGAGTCACGGGTCACGTAGACGAGCATGTGCTTTTTGTATTCGATATTGGGTCCTCTGGATCTGATAATCTTGTTTATTGGAAAATAGGAAATAAAATGGAGAGTAAATCTCTATAAGGGGAATTAATAGTCCCTGGAGAAAAAGCAGAGATGGGGAAAAGGAGTTTTATATGTGCTGTGTGGATTACTGGAAGAAAAGACCCTCGTGAAATATATTTTTCAAACCGACGTTGAAAACCTTTAAAACCACCCAATCCGGAAACGCAAACCAAAAACTACCCCCCCAACCGCCCTCATTCATTCCCCAAAACCAGTGGACCTAAAGCTTGAAGCGCGAATTTCCCAATCCCAATCCCTCATCAATCTTACCCGATCCATAACCCCCCACGCCCACCTTAAAAAAAGAAAAAAAAATCATTTTTAATATCACACTAAGAAGACTTAATACAAAATCAGCTTTTTTAAAAATATAATTATTATATTGATGTCGGCGACGATGCGTCTCATTTACTGATTTTCTGATTTCTAGATCGACAAAGTTCCGTCCTTCCAGCGCAGAGAAAAAAGGTGAATTGCATTTCTGTTGTTTCCTTGCGTGATTTTTTTTGGATTTCTAGGTAATTTTAACACACGCGGGACTTGGTTACGATCCTGGGGTTTTGTAGTTCGATCCCCCGCCTTTTTGTTACTTTTATCTTTACGAAGATTGATTTGAAGCAGTTGACAAAGGTTGAGCCTTTGTCTGTTTTACGGCAAGTGGATCCGATTTATGCGGTCATATTTTTTTTTCCTGTATTCGTTCTCTTTTGTTTGATCCTGATATTCTATCTATGGTTTTCTCTCTTCGCTAATTAAATTTGGCTTTTTGTTATTTATTTCTATTTATTTTGGGGTTTTGGGGATTTGGTTTGTAGTGTGAGTAAGCAGGGGGATCATGGTCGTTTGAATACGTCGGGTGCAATCTTGTTATGGGTTTACCAAAAGTCAAAGACTTTGTAGAATTGAGCCCTTTGATATTGGATATTTAAAGATCATAGGGCGTTATGAGGTGATGGTTCTGCCAAAGCAAGGTATTCGTTGCATTTAGAATAAAAGAGCTAATTGGATTGGCAATACCAAAGTAATGATTAGGATATGCAAGTTATGTTAGGGTTAGTACGCATGTTTGAATCAGGGTTGCAACAAAATTAAAGAATGACTGTTCTGCTTAGATTATGGCCTGTTCTTGTTAGTTGAAGGTTCAGGTTATGCTTGCTTCTGCTCTTTCAAGGGTACTGTTTGTGCTGTGACCATGGTTTGCGCTGCTTACAACGCCTTTAGAGATAGATATGAGATACCATTTGGCCATTCATGTTGACGTATATTACAATCAAGACAATTTTATCTTGATCTTACATATATGCACCTGGCTTGAGTAGGGGAAAACTTTGTGGATATTAGTAATTTCTGTTTTACCAGCAACGATGTGCATAACTGCTTCATTGAGTGACTTTATATGAACGAGTTTTCTGATGGTCTAATTTGGACAAGTGTTGCAATAGAAAAACTAGGTAACAGAAACTGCCATGAGTGAATTGAATTCAGAACTGATGATACGTCAAAGCTTGGCAATCCTGCAATCATTTTGAACAATGGTGATGTGATGATTTTTATTAGCTGATAGTTAAATATAGAGTTGGAAAATGCGATACCTGAAACCATTTGAAGCATGTAGTGGTGGTGTAGCCTTGTAATTAGATTTCACCTTCAATTGCTGCATATTTTTGGGTAAAGTAAAACATTGTCTGTTCTGATGCTTTGCAACTTGGTTATGATTTTTTGCCGTATTAGGTGTGGAATCGGTGGACAGAATATGTCAGAGTATCAAGGTGATGATGCTGAATACATGGCGGATGAATATGAGATGGAAGATGTAGATGAGGAGATGGATGATGAGTTTTGCCTAGAGAAATGGCGGCTCAGAGTCCGATGTTGATGAATACGACAACTCGGTTTGTGTTTATACTGACATGCTTTGCAAGATCACATATGTGCATAGCTTAAACCCAATAAATAGATTTCATGTTACCTAATACTAGTGTAGAATGTAGCTTCTATCTTTGGAACCATTTTGTTTTTTATTGAGAATAATGTCGTTTTTGCATGTCTCATATAGCCTTACACTTAGGTTTATGAGTTTCTTAGAATAAGTTTCTGGCTCGGGTGCAGAATAGTAAAGTGGCTGATACAACTGCTGCTCAAGCAAGAAGTGGAAAAGACATCCAGGGGATTCCTTGGGATAGGCTAAGCATCACTAGGGAGGAATACCGGCAAACTAGGTTAGAACAATACAAGAACTATGAAAACATCCCTCATTCCGGAGAGGTGTCAGCAAGGTAAAATATATTATTTTTTGCGCCTTTTCATTACATATTTACTTATTATTTGAATGTTGGTAATTGTAATTAACCTAGTAAATTGATGCAATCACGTTTTTCTAATTTTCTGTTATACGTCACTTAGGATTGCAAGTTACCAGGAAAGGTGGCTCGTATTATGAGTTCGAAGAAATTCAAGATCGTGAAATCAACCATTCTTCATTTCCAGGCAAGTTGATTTAATATTATTGTGATGACCTCTTGGTTACTCTTTCTCCCTTTCCTTCTGAATTCCTTGATGATCTCTGAGATCTGTGATATCAATGATTCTTCATAATACTCTCTGGCTTCACCCTATTGATCCTCTTATTAGTGTTACCGGCTCAAATGAATCAATCTCATTGGAGCCTATTGGTAACAACTCTTAACTTGATAGTTGCTAAAATAGGTTAGTCGAATTGTTTTACTGACATGTATTCCAGACATGGGTACAACTAAATGCGGACACTTAGGCATGAAGCTTTTCTGAAAAATGGGAATTGGGGTATTATTGACTCATATCAATTTTTGTTGTTTGCTGATGCAGTTGAGGAACTTGGTTTGGGCTACTTCAAAGCATGATGTGTACTTTATGTCTCATTTTGCTGTGATCCATTGGTCTTCCTTAACTTGCAGCAAATCTGAAATCCTGAATGTCTCAGGGCATGTTGCGCCCTCAGAGGTGGGTGTTAGGGACAAGATACTTAGGTTTGATTAATAAAGTTAGGTTTTTATAGACTTGCTGTACTTAAATTTCTTGACTGTTTGGATCTTGAATTATGCTCTTTCGTCAAATCTGGCGATCTATTTTCCAATACAGAAACATCCAGGAAGTCTGTTAGAGGGATTTAGTCAGACTCAAGTGAGTACTCTTGCGGTAAAAGATAAGTTGCTTGTTGCTGGGGGGTTCCAAGGAGAGCTAATTTGCAAGGTAAGTTGCATACCTCTTCTTTGAAAATATTCTTGAAAGGTAGGCAGAGATATTGTAGACTTAAGGAGCATTGGCGCTGCAGTTGCATATCCGCCTTTGTTCATGTTGATGGCATAGCTGGTTTTTGTGTTTTTATGCATTCATTGGAGTATCTTAGAAATCAAGCTTCTCAATAGAATACCTGGACAAAATGAAGGAAACTTCTAATATTGGAGAATAGACTAACATCTCTTGTTAACCTTTTAATAATTACTGTCATCCAGTCACTATACTATCTCTACCCTTTAAAGAGTTCTTAACTGACAAATTATAAATATACGGGCCAAAACTTTCTTTCTAAAACTTTGTTGCTTGTTGGCAGCATCTGGATCGGCACGGAGTTAGTTTTTGTTCCAGGACAACTTATGATGATAATGCCATAACAAATGCTCTTGAGATATATACCAGCTCCAGGTACTTATTTTCCCCTTGGTGGTGGAGCTATGAATTTTTTCTTTTTGTTAAGTGTAGAACTATGAACTTACAGATATAAAAACTGATTGAACTTGTCTCTTGTGATTCTTAGTGGTGCAGTTCACTTCACAGCTTCAAATAATGACTGTGGAGTTAGAGACTTCGATATGGAGAAATTTCAGCTTTCTAAGCACTTCCGTTTTCCTTGGCCAGTAAATGTGAGTATCTTAGATTGTGTTTCCTTATTGTGCGGAGATGACATTGGTACCTAGTGTTTTGTGCTTTATATCATGAAATAACACATGCATGCAGATGGTTTTGATAGTGATGATCTCGTTGTTGGTCAAGCTCATGATTCAATAGAAGAAGGTGGTCATATGCCATGGTTTGTTAAATTAACAGGTTGACTCGTTTTTAGTAATTGTAAATCTAGCTCGGCAATCCTTCCCTTCCTCAGAATGGTTGAGCCTTAATTATGCAAAGTGGTAGAGGAGGGGGTTGCTGGAGGGAGGAGGACTGGGGGAAGGGACTGCGGTTCCCCAAAATTTGGAACACTGCATCTTCCCTTGACTCCTGTACACAATTTTTTGTCCAAAAAAAATACTATATGGCCCCCCAAATATCCAAAGCTACCGTTAAAGCTCATAGAAGACTTACATTACATTAATAACCAATAGTGTATATCTACATATATATGTATATGTATGTTTGTATTTATGCATAAATTATTTGTTAAAATTCAAGATTTAGCTCAGATCAAATTTTTTCTTAGAGATAAAATTTTTGAGTGAAAAGAATTTTGGAAAGCAAAAAAGTATCTTATGTCGAAGTCATAATGTATAATTTGTTAGCATTTCTCTTATTTTCAACTACTTTCTATTTTCTCTACAATCATAAATTTATAAGGAGAACATATTTTATATGCGCAATTTTCAATTGAAGAGACAGAATTGTCATTTTTATTGTGTGCATTATCTATAACTACGATGGATATAATGCTGGGTATCAGTAGGTCAATAAACTTATTGACGACAATTTTTACAATCTTGAGCATTGTTTTTGTTTTGCTATACACATGAAAAACATATGCTACATAAAAAGATATTAAATTATTTATATCGACTGGGTCACCTAATTTCTGGCTCCTCCACTGTTTAGGCATTGGTTTGGCATCATAATGATTGGTGTTTGCTTGTTGAGGTCCTTCATCGATATTGGACATTTGTCTTGCAGTGGTGAGATATGATAATGAGAAGTTTTTAAGAGTCATTTGATAGAATCCTATCTCAGCAATTTGTTTGCAGGGCCATTCCGTGTATTTATTTGAGCATATGGTCTCTTGGTAGTCATTTGGTTATGCTCCTATACTTCTAGCAATTCTGTTAGGCAAGATGGTGTTATGCAAAATTATGATCCACTCTTCAGGCATTGACCCTTTTACCAAACGAAATAGGACAAGTTCTAACTAAAAGGCAAGTTCCTAACTAAGAAACCAAAGCGAAAAGCGCAAATGGGGGGATCTATAGTCGGCTTTGCCGCTTCACAGCTCCACAATCTCGCTTCCTTTTTATCTAAAGGCCATGAGGGAGATGGTTGTGGTTTAAGATGCTCTTTTTCTTTTCTGTCAACCAATATTGGTAGCTTGGGCATGAGATCCAATCACTTGATGTTGCCTAGGCCAAGGCTAAATCACGAACTGTGGTGTTCATATCACGGAATGACACAGGATGCACCGGATTGTTATAACATGCTTTTCTCTACTATTTGCAGCATACTTCTCTGAGTCCCGATGGTAAACTTCTTATAATTGTGGGAGATAACCCAGAAGGCATGATGGTGGACTCCCAAACTGGAAAGGTACTATTTGTTTTAGTTGTTCGTGACCTATTGGTGATGATACCTTTGGAGCTTTAATAGCTAAATATGTATAGTTTGATTGCTTTTTTCTCATTCTTGCAGACAGTAATGCCTTTGTGTGGGCACTTAGATTTCTCGTTTGCATCAGCGTGGCACCCTGATGGTGTCACTTTTGCTACTGGAAACCAGGATAAAACCTGCCGGGTTTGGGATGTACGAAATCTGTCCGAGTCAGTTGCTGTTCTGAAGGGAAACCTTGGAGCCATCCGGTCGATCAGGTATAGTTCTGATGGTCAGTATATGGCAATGGCAGAGCCTGCTGACTTCGTGCATGTGTATGATGTGAAAAATGGGTACGAGAAGGAACAGGAGATTGATTTCTTTGGCGAGATATCTGGCATATCATTCAGTCCAGACACAGAGTCTCTTTTTATAGGGGTGTGGGATCGTACGTATGGTAGCCTTCTCGAGTATGGCCGATGCCGAAATTACTCGTACCTTGATTCTCTAATGTGAGATGAATATGAAGAACCTGCAAATAAGTGTGTTGATGTTGCTGATAACTTGGTGCAGTTGAAGAACTTGGTATAATGACGCACGGTTAGAGATGGTGTAGTTGTACATTTGGTATGTTGTGCAAGTGTAGCTAAGTTGTTCTGTTTTGGTGTCAACTGTGGATTTGTCATAAAAGTGTGTAAAAGGGAGGGGATGTACAGAAGGCTAGAAAAGGCAATGCTTGTGCCAACAAGGGGAAAGAAAGAACCAGTGTGTCCTAGGGTAGATGGCTGGTTACTGCCCTTGTATCTTAGAAATTCTTTTTTATGAGAAACTGTCTTGGGAACTTGCTAATTACACTGGTTCTTTTCTTTCTAATCAGTCCTCCCAATGCAGACTTTTCTTCTGGTGAACATGAACTGAGAAAAAGAGAAAAAGAGCTAAATTCATTTCAAAAGAGCTTAGTTTGTCCGGGCTTGATCCTTCCTTGGGTACGTTCTGTTTATTACATGGACCATCGTGTTACGTCCTCTAAAAATTCGCTGTATTTTCTTGGTTTTGGGATTTTGTCTTTTTCCCACAATGAAATTTAAGCAAAGACTTTGTTTACGCGGATGCATTATGAACCGACTATGGTGGTGTGATGACATTCTCCTACGCTCTGTAGTATGCGTGCAAACTAAAACTAATATTACTTCTTGGTGAATGTTTCTACATGAGCAAATGGAGCAATAATGTCCCCAATTTGTATGCTATAGAAACTTGAAATTGCTCAGAATTATCTTTTTCCGGTGATTGTGTTTTTTTTTTTTTCAACTTTCAAAGACACTTATTTTCTCTAAGCTCCTACACCAAATCTGCTGTCCATGAATACAGCTCTTGAATGGTTGGATATTTCAGCAGTTATGGGACAAGAATTAAAGCACATCATTCCACTAACCGAGAATTTGCTTGCTGTCGATCTCTTGGAAACTAAGAAGTTCGAGATGAAAGAACCGAAACATGTTCAGCTTAATTTGAAGTTAATCCCTCACTTCCCTTGTAGTGTTTGTGATGATTAAACTTCTCTATCTTCATTATTTTCAGCTTATGATTTTCATCTGTTTCTCACCATCTTTGATCTCCATAAACGAAATTCTCAAATCTTTTGTTTCAGTTGTTGTAACGTTTGCGGTGTTGGTACTAACTTATTGTTTGAGCGCACCTATTTTACAGAGTGGTTATTCTATGTAAATTTTTCATAATGCACACTTGGCGTTTGTTGCTAAGCCGTCTCTATTTTTTATCGACTTAGTTCAATTTGCCATTGATTACGCCATAGTACAATATTCCTACTAGAGTGGTAAATGTGACTTTTTACAAAATTCAAAGGGGATTTTGTTTGTAATATTGGTAAAGTTATTTTATTTCTAAATTTCTAACCATGAAAAGATTATATTTTTAATTATTTTTATTCTCTCCTTAAATAGAAACATAAAAAATTAATGTTGTATCACCTAGCAGCGTTTTATGAAATCTACTGGCATTTTTTTTTTCTCAACGAGCAGTATTTTCGTAAACTAAAAATACTTTGTGTGGCGTTTTATTTTCCATAACTTTTATATAGCAAGATACTTTCAGCAGCATTTTAAAAATGCAGCTAAAAAGATTCTTGTCGCGTTTGACAAACGCCGCAGTAGATTGAAACGCCAGTAAAAAGTTTTCCTGACGCAAATGGAGCAGCCTATAAAAACGTCACTGGAAATTACCATTTTTTTTTTTTTTCAATACTTTTTCCAGCTTTTTTCGACTTGCTAAAAGATATATTTATATTATTATATTATAAAATAATAATATTATATTGTATTTATGAATTTGACGTTCACGAAAGATACATAACATAGTATAAAATTTCAATATACTACACATCAATCAGTTCATTCAAGAAAGTTCTGCTAATAGATCAGTATTCCCTTTTTATATATTTTTTGTGACATTTGGACTTTCAACAGAAAGTATATAACATATGTAATAAAATTTCAAATAGCTAGCACTATCAATCTTTCATTCAAGGAAATAGTTCTGCTAATAGATCAGTATTCCAACAATCCAACGGTGATGGGCTTCGCTGCAATATTCTACCAATGGAGCAGTCTGCAACATTTTGCTCTGTTAGACGTGGTCCATAAATTTCCGGTTGTTGCTGAAGCTTGTACGCTGCAGGCAATTGGGCGACTGGGTCAATGGAGTCTATTTTATATTGTTGTACACTAATGGTTGTTTTTGTTTCGGGCTGGGCCGATTTACGTAGGCTAGGCTTTTGTTTGGACTCTGTTATTCTACATAATATAAATTAGCCCTCGGGCTTACTTCGGGTCATTAGGATACTTTTGCCACGTACGATTTATGTCCTTGACAGAACCAACCGAGTTTACGGACCACTCCAATATACAAAAAGATTTTACAAGAACTAGTATAGTACGAAACAAATCATAAGGATCCTAAGATCATCAGTCATATCTCTAGAATTAGGAAATACTTTACAACCTTTAATTATTATGCTTTAAATTACAGTATAAATTATTATTATTATTTTACACTGAACTATCAAATGATTCAATAGTTACCTTTTTTCAGAGTACAGAGCAGGAGAAGCGTCGAGGATTCTTCACAAGGCATTGTCATGTGGAGCATTCCCCTCCTGAGCCTCACGTATGTTTGGGCCTTATACAGTCTTGCAACAGATGACATAATGTTAGCAAGAAGAACACAAAACGAGGCATATTTACGTGGTTCAATTTGCTAGTCCACAGAGGAGAGAACTTTGATTTCAACAAACAAAATATACAACTCTCAACTCTCACAACCACTCTCTGCAGCACTCTTTCTCACAATTTCACTCACTACACTTCGCACTTCTCATCCACATTACTGATTTATAAAGGAAGAAGAAAAAATGTAAACCGTTTCTTGTTGAGCTGTGAGCTGCTGCAGTTAATGAACTGCATTCTGACTGCATTAAATGGCTGGTTGCTGCGCTGCAAGATTTGCCGCTGCAAATCTTGACTTTGTTTGGTTTGGGTATGGAATCGCGAACGAAGTTCAACAATTCTCCCCCTCCATACCCACAAGAGGAGACTGTGTCCTGACATCAATCAGTTATAGGTGTCCATCCCGGCTATGTCTCTACATAGCTCGAGCTTTCTCACGAGTGACCACCTTCGTCAACATGTCTGCTGGATTCTCTTTTGTGTGGATCTTCACAAGCTTCAATAGTTGTTGCTCCATCACCTCGCGTATCCAATGATAGCGAATGTCAATATGTTTTGTGCAGGAATGGTACATTGAATTCTTGCTCAAGTCCAGAGCACTCTGACTATCACAATGTACCTTGTATCTTCTGCTGATCCCAACTCTTGGAGAAACCGCTTTAACCACAACATTTCCTTCCCAACTTCCGCTGCAGCAATGTACTCTGCTTCTGTTGTGGATAAAGCCACACATTTTGTAATTTGGACTGCCATGAGATAGCTCCCCCAGAAAATGTGTAAATGAAACCTGATGTAGATTTTCTTCCATCAAGATCACCAACCATATCTGAGTTTGTATATCCTTCCAAAGGATCAGCTCCCCAAAACACAAACATAGCTTGACGTACCTTTAAGGTACCTGAGAATCCACTTGACCGCTTCCCAATGTTCCTTTCCTGGGTTGAAAGAAATCGGCTCACGACTCCACAGCGTGAGCGATGTCAGTCTCGTCACACCATTGCGTACATAAGACTGCCAACAGCTGAAGAGTAGGGACTGCAGCCATCTCTTAACCTTTTCCCTAGATGAGGACACGAGTTTGCTCAATTTAAAATGACTAGCCAGTGGATTACTGACTGGCTTAGATTTTCCATGTTGAACTTTTGATCACTTGTTCAATATATCTCTCATGTGACAACCATAGCTATTCGCTTTCCTGTCACGAACAATCTTCATGCCCAATATCTGCTGGGCTGGTCCTAAGTCCTTCATGTCGAAGAACTTAGAGAGATCTGTCTTCAACTTGCTGATTATGGATGCATCTTGTCCAACTATCAGCATATCATCAACATAAAGCAGGAGAGTAACGAAATACCATCTGGAATTTGCAAATATACACGCACTGGTCCGCAGCAGTCCTTCTGTAGTCATGACTCACCATAAACGAGTCAAACTTTTTGTACCACTGTCGGGGAGCCTGCTTAAAGCCGTAGAGGCTCTTCTTTAACTTGCAGACCAAGTGTTCCTTCCCATGAACTTCAAAACCTTCTATTTGCTCCATGTATATCTCTTTTTTGAGATCCCCATGAAGAAATGCTGTCTTCATATCCATTTGTTCAAGTTCCAAGTCTAGACTGGCAACCAATCCGAGTACGACTCGAATTGAGATCATGTTCACTACAGTGAGAATATCTCGTCAAAGTCAACTCATTTCTTCTGTTGAAAACCTTTGACGACCAAACGAGCTTTGTACTTCACCTGCTTGCCATCGTTCTTCAACTTGAATATCCATTTATTCTTTAGTGCTCTCTTGCCCTTTGGAAGCTTCACCAACTATACGTCTGATTCTTCTGCAGGAACCATCTCTTCTGCATAGTTGAATCCATCTGACTTTATCGTGAAAAATTCCATTTGGACACAGATCTGGTCTCGAATACAAAAACGAAAATTCCGACCACCTGCCGGCTCTGATACCATTTGTTGAGCACAGAAAGAAAAACACAAACACACGAAGGCCAATATTTAACGTGGTTCAATATGCCTACGTCCATAAAGGAGAGAACTTTGATTTCAACAAACCAAATATACAATCTCAACTCTCACAGCTTCACTAACTGCACTTCGTATTTCTCTTTCCACTTCACACTCATCTTCCTTTTTTTCTCATTCACGTTACTGATTTATACAGGACGAAGAAAAAATGTAAAGCCGTTTCTTGTGAGCTGCTGCAGTTAATGAACCGCATTCATCACTGCATTAAATGGCGTGGTTGCTGCGCTGCAAGATTTGCCTGCTTGACTTCGGGCGTGGTTTGGTTTGGTCGCTTGGATATGGAAACGCGAAGCAAAAAATTACATTGCGAAAGTCAACAAATAACTGGGGAACGTAAAGCCGGTCAATCTTTTTCCGTCCAGGAAAAAAAATAATTCAATTCTTTCCTAGAAACAGCACATTAACGGTACCACTCTTTTTTTTTTTTACATCATTAACGGTACCACTCAAGGTCTGTTCTATAGTCTTTTCTTTCTTATGTACTTTTTTTTTTTTTAATAAATCAACTAATTAATTAAACCATGCAAAATGTTAGTTCTGGTCAGACATGACCAACCACGATACATAGGCAGGCATTATTAGCATGCCTGTTGAATTTAGCAAACCAGGAAATAGTAATGGAATTAGGATAGACTAAAGAATGAATTAGCTAGGTTGAAACTTGAATAGCAGCTTCCTCAAGGATCCAGCCAACGTACTTCACATTGTTAACATGTTGATTGAGATCTAAATCTTTCCATTTAGTCTGCAAGTTAAAAAGGAAAAGAAATGACTGCCATGTTAGAAAACAACATGTGAGCTGCTAGCAACATTTCAACATTGGAGATAAAAAGTAATTAAAGAGAAAGAATGTTTGTTAAAATTAACTGAATTGTATGGTGCAATTTGAAAAGAAAAAAACAGAGCATGTGAATCTTATCCTATTTAATGCATATTATATTTGTCTTTTTCCAAGATAATGAGTTCAGGAAGAGGATTCTGATCTAATGAAATGAGTAGAAAAACTCTAGTCTATTTTACCCTGTGCCTGTACTTTCCGAGTTATTTTAGCTATCACCTTGTCAGATCACCCTAATCAAGGTGTGAAAAAATTGGGCTTCCTACATAGATATCTCATTTGAATAAGAAAGATCGTCCACCAACCACCCTGTAAGCCAAAAAAAAAAGAAAGCTTTTCATAGGAGGTATAGATAGATCAGTTAATTACGATGCTGAAAATCAAGTTTAGACTCAATACTATACCTAAGTGGGGTGTGAATAGGTATTTAAAAATTTAACAACTTTTTCTTTCACAGAAAATATCACTACAATTATCAATCAAATGAAAATATCAAATATGGACTCCAGAACGTCTAACCTTAGACTGATTGTAACCTGATTGAAAAACAATTTATGACAAAAACAAAAAAAAATCTTTATCTCAAGATTGTTTAACGATGATACCAGACCCTTAATAAAACAATTAAGATGACTAAAGATATTAAAAAAATCACAAGAACAACTTAAACAATATAAGCAAGCAACCAAGATAAAGAAACACAAGGAATTTTATTAAGTGAAAATCTCTTGAGGATGCCTTCCTTTGAGAGACAAAAAACACTCTGGTGTGTGAAGGCTACATCAATCGATCCATTAAGAACTTTCAAACTTTACAAGATGGTGATCCCAAGTAAAAACCCTTCACTTTTTCAAATCCCTCAATCTTCAATAAAGCCACTCAAGAAATCTTCTTGAGTCGGTGCTGAGCACGCAATTCAATGATTAGCAACTCCGGTCAGTTCTTACGCAAATACCGACGAACTTGTTAGCCTTTCCACTCCTGAAACTTCAGCAGTAACCTTTCTTGAGAATCTCTCAAGAACCTTGAATTTGGTGATTTGATCTTCTTAGAAACCAAGTAGGAAAGGAATAAACTCCTCCAACAATCTCCTACTTTACAATCTTCCACCAGAGGGAAGAAATGATTCTCTCAAACTCAGATATCAAAACAGAGGGTGTTTGGCTTAGAGAGAGAAAACACAGTACAAAGGGGTTTAGAGAGGATCTGTGAGAGTAAAGCAATTTCAATGTACGTAAAAAATGCTTGAGGCTTAGGAATAAGTTTATATAGTGTTTTGGTAAGTGTAGAAAGGTATTATGGGTTAAAGAAGAGGTTTGGACGAATTTTCTAAGCTAAAAAACGAATCTTTATAAAGTCGCTAGACTAACCTTGGATTGACCATGAGCTGACCTTACCACCAAAAAAACTCCAGAACACACTGCAAAACACTTCAGACTTTCTAGTTTGTAAAGAAACCCTTCTAGAAGCCTCTTACATTGTCTACCAGCCTCCAGAACCTCCATAGACCAGACCAAGTTGTTTTATACATTCTATAACAAAAATACATTAATAAAAATACTGTTTTGCCCATGAAAATTATGCCAATTTTACATGTACATATGTACGATGTACGACTGCTTTTCTTTTCCGCAGGAACACAGAAGAGAAGACAGAAGTAATACATTATATTTAAAAAAGGAACACACATTGAGGATTCTCCACAAGGAAGGGGAATAAAGTCGCAATTCCACCCCCGGCCCGAAGCAGTCACGTATTAGGTGCATTCAGATGGGATCTGCGTCTGACCAACCGCCACTGAATTGTCGGCATACTTGGGCCTCCATACAGTCCTACCCCTCAGAATCTCTTCTCCATCCTCAAGTCCAAGCAAGTGCTGACAGTCGATGACGGCCAAATTCCCCAAATTTACAACGCTGTTGCGTGAAACGGCAGTCAATAACTGGAGCACGGAGTCCTTCCGACACTCCCTTTTATACTCCAAAGTCATTGTAGAAACCTCGTGGCTTTCCATGATCTTCACTGGAGCACTCTGCAACAGCCCACATCGACTTTTGATTATATATATTGACACGTGAACATTCAACAGACACTAGATAACATATAATGAAAATCTGAAATAGGCTAATAGCCAGCTGCAACCGAATGAGAAAAACAGGTCAATCTGTTTCCGTCCAGGAACCCAGAACTGGACAAATCTACGGTACTGGCTTCGCTGCAATATCCTCTCGACAATGGAGCTCTCTGCGACACTTTTCTCTGCTTTCTGTTCTCTTTGCAATGTTACCATCTGTGCTCCATAAATTGCTTGGTATTTTTCTGCTTTCACTGATGGAGTTGCTGCTGATAATATATTATGCAGTAGTGATGGTTAATGTTGGTGGGCACTAAAGGGTATATTGGTTTGAGTTTAGGCTATGTAACGTACATGTACTAGCTTATGTTTGGACTCTCGTTATTCTGGCTGATCCAAAGTAGGCCATGGGTCCGTTCAACTCGGGTCAATACGGTGCTTTTGCATGCTAATAATAAAAACATTTACACTATAGTCGTTGCTTTCTTATAAACTTTTCTCACTAAATCAATTAATTAACCAGAACAAAATGTTTGTTCTGGTCAGACCAACCACGTACAATGCATTCCAATTAGAATTAGATATGGTTATCCATCTACTAAATCAAGGGCAGTAATGGAACGACAGAATAAAGAATGATTGCTACCTCAAGAATCCAGCCAACGTACTTCACATTGTTAACATGCTGATTGGCATCCAAATCATTCCATCTAGTCTGCGAGTTAAAAAGGAAAAGAAAATAACTTCCAAGTTAGAAAACAACATGTGTGCTGCTACCTAGATATTCAACGTTAATGGAGATAAAGTAAGAAGAACGAATGATTACGAAAATTTGTTTATGAAATATTGCCTTTACGGTGAACCCAGCACGGACAAAGTCTGCTTCATTCTGGCCAGGTTCTTGTAGTTTTCTGCTATCCTCTTCCGCAATAGAGTATGAATCCCAAAAGCAAGGCTCTAGTTCCAGTCGAAGTTTTTCTGGAATTTTCGACAGCTGCCTTGTTTGGTTATTTACCAGAACATAAAGACTGCAAAGTCATCAAAAACAAAAGCATGACAACCTTTTCATACATGATACTGGTAAACTACTATGCGGTCCTATTTGATTATCCCATGTTCTGAGATTACTTGCTACAATTAGATGCGCCTTCAAACACCACCATGCAGCAGATATCAAAAGTTGCATACAGCTAAATTTATGTCAGCGAACACATAGAGAAGGAATCGACAGATCATAAAACGTATTAAAAAAATCTTTAAAATATCCTACATGTAGGCTTTTGCAAGAGTTTCGCCAGTTTTACAGTCACGGAAAAACACATCACGACGTAAACCATTCCTTCCAGACAAGTGGAACCAACCCTCTATTTGGACAACATCACCCCTGTAAGACAAAAACATATAATTAACAACCATGATCACTTTCTACTGACGATTGCAAATCAACTTAGAAACTATAATTGTCCCTTCCTCATATCCGCAATGATATTGCATGATTTTTTTACATAGCTCTTACGGGAGGCTAAAAGCAGATATTGTTACATAACTCACTAACATAATTAGTTTAGACCATGCGGTCTCTAAAATTAATGTTAGCCTTGAGACACGATGGAATCATATACATTTTAGCCTCTGCAATGAGCTTCTCCACCTTCTAAGAGAATTAGACAAAGCTTACCAGTAACGCTAATTATAAATATACCACATGGCACAATTTTAAGGTCAAATTGTAGAACGGGTTTAAAATTATGTGTCTATTATTATTGTCCCTTCCTCATATCCGCGATGATATTGCATAATAGCTCTTAAGGGAAGCTAAAAGCAGATTTTGTTACATAACTCGCCAACATAGTTAGTTTAGACCAAGCGGTCTCCAAAATTTGTATACTAGATCTCTAAAATTAGTGTTAGCCCTTAGACACGATGGAATCATACATTTAATTAGCTTCTGCAATGTGCTTCTCCACCTTCTAAGAGAATTAGACATAGCTCACCAGTAACACTAATTACAAATATATCATGTGGCACAATTTTAATGTCAAATTGTAAAACTGCAAATTATAAATCTATTAATATCTGGGATGCAATTTGTCAGTTCGGTAATTTGGGGTGTAAATTGGAAAAAGTATAGTAGTTAGGAGGTACAAAGTGTAATTTTCTTAAGATAAAAATATACAGTATTCAGCTGGAGCCTTTTTTTTTTTTTTTTTTTGGGTTAATAGTAAGTAGTTTAATTAATCCCAAATTAAAGATATACAATAATCTCAGGACAAGCAGAGGGTTTTAACTAAAGCCCTTAAGCGCACTAATCTTTTTACAAAAATCGTTGGCATAACCAAGACACATATACCCTAAACGGTATATTCTAAGAGGGTTTTTTCATGGGTAGACTTGCTTTCATCTTCTCAAGCTTCCTATCTAGATACTTCTTGAGCTCGACACATCACAAATTGCCTGATTTAGGTGGAGATGAGAGATCAAATCTTTATATTCATGTCCATCATCATCTCTATCATCATTGCCATCCAATGTATTGAGGACCTCAAACCTATCATGTCCATCATCATCTCTGTCATCATCGCTATCCATAGACTCTTCAATTAACTTCATTATCTGACTAGAAGCAATTGATTTGCCTTTCGACTCACAAGTTGGCTGCTGCACAACTATTTTCCCAGGAGTAATCCTTCCTCTTCCACGACTAAGGTTTATTTACAGGTGTACGAGGTCATTTACTCGTAGTATGGCCAATCACTCCACAAGTGGTACACTTTGGAGGCTTACAATTTAATTCCACTTTGACTTTGGAATATCTTTAATTAAACATATCTACTGGATATTATATATATGATCCACCCGTAAACTACTATTGAACCTCTCGTTACAATAAATATAAGATCATATGTACAGTTCATATACGTTATAACCCCAACTTACTTGCCCCATCAAAAGAAAAATATTTCTTACATATTTATTACGCTTTAAGTTGCATGCCGCCGGCACGGCATACCAAGAAATATAGAAAAGAGTACTATACAATGTTTACATGATCTTGTCGCACGGGTGACGAAATCATCACATCCCCACATCTGACACGTCCGATGGACCAAAAGCACCCAAACTATATGACTAAGGGGCGTCTCTAAGCATGTACAGCCTAGGCGGTTGTCTAAGGTCCTAAAATAGGAAGGCCTCCAACTTTTTATTTTACTTAATATTTAATAAGTTATAGACCTTCAATTTAAATATTTTAACTTAACAAAAGAAAAAATAAGTTTTAAAATATTTGTTAAATTTTTTGAAATCCTCATTTATGTAAAGAAAAACATAATTCAAAATTTCAAAGGAGATGACTTCCAACTTTAAAATTAAAAAAAAAACTATTGGACTTCAATTTTAAAATTGAAAAAATTAATTGAAGATTAGACTTTTTTTTAAATGCAATTATTGCTTATAGAATATTATCAACAATAACTTAACTGTTACTTTTGCAGAAAGAGATTTTTCAAAACTAAAACTAATAAAATCAAATCTAAGATCTATGATCTGACCCAAGAAAAATTAAATGGATTAGTTATATTATCAATTGAAAATAATCTATTTACAAAATTTCAATAAGTAATTTTGCATCAGCTCAAAAAGCAAGAAGAATGATTTTTAACTAAAATTTATTGATATTTTAATATTTTAATAATAATTTATAATTTATTATAAAAGATCTCTTTTTGTGGTTTCGTTTAATGTACCATTTATCTTAGAGATGGCCCTTAATTATAGGAAATCATTTGACAGTTCATTCTAATCATTACTGCCATTGAATAGGGAAAAGTATGTGCATCATGAAGTTGTAACTTACCAACTAGGATAGTGATCTACGACAACCTGCGTTCGTTTGACAGCCCACATGAGGTTGATCTTTTTGCTTATCCCTGGAGTTGCACCAAAGCCCTCACCGACAAGTCCAAGACTCTTACCATGATTAAACGAAGCTTCCTGAAACCAAAAGCAGGAGAAATAAGAGAACTGCTCATGAAGAAGAAACCTCAGATGTATATGCCCTAAAACACAACAATCGTCACACAACGGGAATTTTGGAAATCAGGGAAATGGTTTATATCAAGGCTATGAAAAAGTGTATGGTCCATATTATGCCGAGACGTCACGATTCGGTCGAGTTGCTCAAAATGGTACCATAATACCTGTAAATGATTCATCAGCGTCTCCAGAGACGATGTACGATCTGCAACTACTTCATATGATCGAATAGAAAAATTCTGCCGGAACACTAAACCATTCTGATCGAGTCGCCCAGAGCGAAAGAGATCCATGTCCATGTCGGACTGCATTGGTTGCCAATAAGGTATCGTCCACTGCTTCTGATCAGGTATTGTCTTAAGGGAAGTCTCAAGTAGAGGCGACGACGCGTTACCGTCATTCTTCACACCTTCCAATCCTGGTGTTGCAAACCCAACTTCGGTACCATTTATTTTGGTGGAGGCATCAGCATTTACCTTGACCGGAAAACCTCCGGAAGCCTCAGCAGATTTCGACTTCATTCTTCCACAAGTGAGGAGCTTGGGGGCGGGCTTTGCTCTGGAGTCTGAAGCCAGAGAGGCTGGAGGAAAGAAAGCGCAAGTAGCAGCAATGGCGACCATGATGAAACAGTAGAACTCAAGGGAGTCAGGAAAGCTTTTCGCCGGTCACAGCGCTGTTTCACTCTGAACTTTCAGAAAATACGAATCAGACAGCAACAAACAAAACATCGTTTCAAATGAAGAATAGAAAACAAAGCAAAAACTACTTCATATGTCACGTGCAAGTTCCAGTTTCCATGAAGAAAACATAGGGATGGCACACTAACTGTACACATGATATGGATGTTTGAAACTTCTACTCACTTTCAGGGTTTGCGAAGACGTTAAGTGTTGTGCTTCTTTTTCTCCTTTCTATCAGCTAATTATTTTTCCCTTGCCACTACTTCCCGAGTTTGGTTTCACAATCCTAGACGCGGGAATTGGCAAGAGAGAGAAAGAGAAATGTGGAATTTATGAGAACGGATTCAGTGGAATTTATGAGAACGGATTCAGTGGAATTTATGAGAATTCAAGTCATATAAAAAAAATAGAAAAAACATAAAAAAGATATCACACTGATCAAGGGGCATTGCTTAAAAACATAAAAAAAGCCCACCTTACAATCTTCAACTCTGCTGCAAATAGGTTCATTAGATCTATTACATAAAATAGAGACAGTGTCTTTTGATATCTTCGATTGCCTCTTTCGGAGAGAATCTGTTTCCTATTCCTAAGATATCAGAAGGCACAGTCAAAATCCATTAATGCAATTGGTCTAATTCACACCAAGCCATATTACTCATTAATCTCATTAATTGATAGTGGATGAATTAGGACCATTAGATCTATTACATAAAATAGAGACCGTGCGTTTTGATATTTTCGGAATTTCCTTCTTCGAAGGGAATCCGTTTCCTGTTCCGAAGATATCAAAAGGTACGGTTAAAATTCATTGAATGCAATCTAATGGTCCTAATTCACATAAGTCATATTATTAACTCATTAATTGAGGTGGATGAATTAGGACCATTAGATCTATTACATAAAATAGAGATAGTGCCATTTGATATCTTCGGAATTCCCTCCTCGGAGGGAATCCGTTCCCTGTTCCGAAGATATCAAAAGGTACGGTCAAAATTCATTGAATACAATCTAATGGTCCTAATTCACACAAGTCATATTACTTATTAATCTCATTAATTGAGGTGGATGAATTAGGACTATTAGATCTATTACATAAAATAGAGATAATGCCATTTGATATCTTCAGAATTTCCTCATTCGAAGGGAATCCGTTTCCTGTTTCGAAGATATCAAAAGGTACGGTCAAAATTCATTGAATGCAATCTAATGGTCCTAATTCACACAAGTCATATTACTCGTTAATCTCATTAATTGAGGTGGATGAATTAGGACCATTAGATCTATTACATAAAATAGAGATAGTGCCATTTGATATCTTCATAATTCTTTCCTTCGGAGGGAATCCGTTCCCATAGTGTTCAAGTTCATGAAAACTTTCATTAAAATTTTTTTTGTAGCTAATGAGATCTTAGCCTAGAATCCTTGCCTTGATTTAAGTCATATTTCTTAACGTGGTCAAGTTGTTATATTATATGTTCTATTGCCTTGAAATGTCACGTCATAATTTACAAACCTCCTTGTCCTTAATATAATTTTCTTTCCATAACCAATAGTTTTCTTAAGACTTTTTGCATTAATTAGTGGTTGCTTTGATCCAATATATGATCAGAGAGCGGCCATAGATTCCTATATATGATAGTGAAAGTAATTGCGCTGCTACGATTGTACTTGACCTTTTGAGCTTTGGAAAATTCATTTGTTAACATAAAAATTAACTCTGGTCATGGTTAGATGTTACTTAAACCACCTCTAAAGTCATGTACAAATTCTACGCTAACTAGAATATAATAACATTAACAACGAAACGTCTTTTTAATAGACTAGGCTTAGCTCGTATGAACTCTCGTTAGTGGTAAACAAGGAAAAGCATATCCCTCTTAGAGTCAATAACATTGCGCACGATCGATACTGCCAAAATTATGGCGGACAGGATCTAATTGGCCGACTATGGCGCAAACGATTCTCTCCCACTCCTTCCAAGGATCGCAAAAGAAAAAGACCCAACCATACCCTTAATTCACACTTGATTGAGTTGATTCCATGTTGCTGTCCATTAATATTTTTGCTTCTTACGGAATCTTGTTTTTCGCTTTCCTGTTTAGCCGACGGGCCGGCCTTTCGGTACTCACTGTTTTTATAGCGGTCTTTCCTATTAAATGAATAAATTAAGAGTAATTGCTTACCAAAAAAAAGAAGAAGAAGAAGAAAAAATAACGAAAAGCATGCAGTGTTTTATAGACTACGAACTAAGATCCTAACTATATTCAAACGTATACATTGTACTCTCCAAACATGAAATTTTATTTGCACGAATATTACATGATGAAACTATTTTTAACCAGCCTATCACAAGAATTTACTAGGCCAAAAGTCCGAGGGAGCTAGACTCAAAGTCAGTACTTGGGATGGGTTGAAAGGTCCAAACTCTCCTTCTTTTCTCCTGCAAGCAAAATAATACATTAGAATTAGAGTCCTCTCCGTAGGGAGATTTTTCCAATGCCATTGTCAGTCCTCTTCATCTCTTTTTCTTTTCTGGTTTCTTGTTTTCCGTGAGAGAGTGAACTGCGTACCTTTTTCTTCCCACCTTCTTCCTCTTATATTCCCCCTTCCTCCTCTGGGCCAGGGGCTCCATTTGGGCTTTGACCTTATTGTTCTCCTGAACCATCTTACCTTTTTCGATGTTTTCTGTCTTATTCCACATTTATTGAAGGCCGGCATTGTCAGAGTTGGTCTTCCCAAGATAATTCTAACCGATTGCCTTTTACCGTTCAGCTTGTCTGACAGTAACAGATAATAATTATAATTTCTGACGTCAACTTCTTTACCCGATAAAGTATGAATGTCAGTTTCCTTTGTGAACCTCCAATCACCGTGTTGCATATATCATGTTGAGTGGGCTTAATCCTTGTTCCGCCATTTTTGGGCCTTAAGTTATGGGCATTTGTTGTAAGGAAAATTTCTCCTCCATCGTTACACAATCAGAAAAGTATTTTTGGTTGACTGTACGCAGAAATAATTAGTTCAATTGTGAAACCATTTATGTGTTGACTTCACTAGTATTAATATTGCTTTCCAAGCTTTTTTTTTTTTTTTTTTTTGGTAAGCAGTAAGTGTATTAAAAAAGGGAAAAAAAATACAAAGAAGTTGCTAGAAGCAGGTCCTAGCAACAGAGTTCACAAAACCCAGCAAAACGCAAAGAAAGCTCAAAGCCCCAGGTATATATGGGAAAAAAAGACAAGGCTTAAGTAAAGTTAACCAGAGACACTAACACTAACTTAGTTCCCACTCAAATGCTGCTGTGAATACCCTAAAACTCTAGCTCTGTAGGGAAAGTTTGCCTTCTACGTACCGAGTGTCTCCAAGGAGCTTAACCTTAACTTCACAGAATACACAATATCATTAAATACATCAACAACTCTACTCGGTTGACCTTGATGGCTTCTAACATTTCTTTTTCTCCATATCCGGTACTCAGCTGCACAAAGTGCCAATTTCCTAACCCGGTTCAGCACATGGGCACCCTTGAAAGTGTGAGAAGCCCAAATAATGAAACCCTCCCACGAACATTGTGTTCTTGGCATATTACATCGGTCAGAAAAAAGAAACCAGACTTTTTGTGTAAAAGGGCAGTTGAAAAATAAATGATCCAGGGTTTCAGTGTCCAAGTGACATAAACAACACGTTGTGCGTATCTTGCAGACACCCAAATTGAAGGAGTTTATCCTTCGTTTGGACGACCCCTCACAGCTAACCATAAGATAAATGAGTGCTTAGGAATATTCCCAGAGAACCACATCAATATCCACCAGCCAACTCTCTCACTAGAGGCACGGATGCTATTGTAAGCACTAGAGATTGAAAATGCACTTTTGTTGCCAGGAACCCAGTCAGATAGATCCTCATTAACTGGTTGAGGGTGAAAATGAGTTGGCCAATCTCTATTTAGCTCAGCCCAGATCTGGTTGGCAGCGCCATTAGACTAGTTCCAGTTGAACCATCTACAATCGAGTCAACTTTGGCATTTAAATCCAACCCAGCATTGGTAATTTGATCACTCCCAATTTGTAGATATATATATATATAGTGGAGTAATAGGTGCATGACGGGTTCATATTCACTCCTAAGAGTAAGATCCAATCAAGTCCTATAAATGGCTCACCTGCAACCGCTACATTAATGAGTTTCATGGAAAGGAAAGATCAAGTTATCCAAACAAAGTAATACAAAAAAATAGAGTTGTGAACGCTTAATGCGCTTCCAAACTTGATCTGAGCCATCGATGTAACTACTTAATGGTCACCGCATGCTACATTAGAGTGAGGTAGGGGAAATAAATACTTTGTGTCCAAAAATCATAACGCGAAGGTCAGATATATCCGAGAAGGATTGAAAGCGGCTCAGAGCCCACATAAGATTTCTCCAAATAGTCGCTGAAGAAAGTCGAAATTTGAAGTAGACGACAAGGTTTTCTTAAGGGTAGCCTTATAATTAAAGGAGTAATAAGGTTTAGGAAAAAAGGCAATCTAACCCTCAATATATCGAACCATTTGAGATCCTTAATAGAGTTGGTCGAGTGGCCTAGCAAAATGTCTCGCCACCCTCTGAGTGCTCAATGTCTTATGTATTTGTTTTATGCTGTTATGTTCATGACTCCACCCATGTCGTCAACTGCGGGCCATTACAAGTTTAGGAGAATCTATCCTATTTTTAGGAGCCTTTACGAATTTTGTAGCGGAAGGAAGAAATACTGTGTACTAAAACGTTCCCTCTAGTGAAAGTGTTATGGGATAACCATACCAAACGAGAGGCTACCTAAGAACTCGAAGAGGAAATGAGAGTAAAACATCATAAATTGTTTGTAAATTGAGTTTCCTTGTTTTGTGATCTCATATGAAAGGAAATGTTATTGGATGACATTTTGCCTGGCAGAAGCCACGATCTCTCCGGCCACATATTTTCGTTGCTATATTGTTTTAACGACCAAAATTGTTCCTTTATCGACAGTGCTATAAGTAAAGTTTTTTATTTTTTCAACTTTGTTTATTGTGATAAAATAGCTTTTTTTTCGTGCTTCTTTAACTTTCTACTTATTGAACTAGCGTAGCTCACCACTTACTCTCAAATTTTTTAGAGTTGGCAGAAGGCTCAATTAACTAGAGAAGTTTATAGAACTTTAGGTAGATTTGCATTTCGAAAGCATGATTTGTACGAATACTTTTGGAGATAAATTGCTAGGAAGTCGTTATTTTAATTCTTTTGGGAGATGTTCGTTATATTGAAAAATTCTAAAAATGCTAATATTATTTTCAAGGCTCTATCTAATGTTTTAATAATTGATATTTTTGTATTTTTATTGTTTATGAATATTTTGCCGATGTTTGGATAATACGCTTGAAATATTGAGACAGAAATCATGTGAGCAGGAGAAAAAATCTTATTTTATTCTGTTTGGACTCAAGGCCCGGGGTGTTACAACTTCTCATGTCCTTGAATGAGGATCAAGACTGTCCACCAACCACCAGGTAAGCCGGAAGAAAGCTCTTGAGAGAAGGAATCGATGGAGTTAATTACAATATTATGACTGCTTTTCTTTTCCGCAGCAACACAAAATAGAAGAAATATATTATATTTAAATAACAAATACACATTGAGGATTCTCCACAAGGCGATGGTCACGGCCTTCACGGGGAATAAAGTCGCCATTCCACCCGTGGCCCGAAGCAGTCACGGATTAGGTGCTTTCAGATGGGATCTGCGTCTGACCAACCGCCACTGAATGGTCGGCATATTTGGGCCTCCATGCAGTCTTTCCCCTCAGAATCTCTTCTCCATCCTCGAGCCCAAGCAAGTGCTGACAGTCGATGATGGCCAAATTCCCCAAATTACCAACGCTGTTGCCTGAGACAGTAGTCAATGACTGGAGCACGAAGTCCTTCCCACACTCCCTTTTATACTCCAAAGTCATTGTAGAAACCTCGTGGCTTTCCATGATCTTCGCTGGAGCACTCTGCAACAGCCCACATCGACTTTTGATTATATATATTGACACGTGAACATTCAACAGACACTAGATAAAATATAATTAAATGTAAAATTGCCAGCTGCAACAGAATGAGAAAAACGGATCAATCTGTTTCCGTCCAGGAACCCAGAACTGGACAAATCTACGGGACTGGCTTCGCTGCAATATTCTCTCGACAATGGAGCTGATCTCTGCGACACTTTTCTCTGTTTGATGTTCTCTTTGCAATGTTACCATCTGTGCTCCATAAATTGCTTGGTATTCTTCTGCTTTCACTGGTGGAGTTGCTGCTGATAATGTATTATGCAGCAGTAGTGATGGTTGGCACTAAAGGGTACTATTGGTTTGAGTTTAGGCAATGTAACGTACGCTAGCTTATGTTTGACTCTAGTTATTCTGGCTGATCCAGATACGAAGCTACGGGGGCTAGTGGGGGCCATGGACCCACAATTTTAAATTTTTTTTTATTAATATATAGATAAATTTCGAAAAAAATAAATAAATTAAAATAGTCTTTATAATGGCCTTCCAAATTTTTGGAGAAAAAAAAAGTGAGAGGAAGTAAGAAGCATCAAGTTGAGAAAGAATAGAGTAGTGGGTCCCTCTATTTTTTTTTTTTTAATTTAAAAAAAGTACTAACACCAATAGTGTCTTTTTAAATTTTTCTCTCCCCTATTTTCTATAGTTTTAATTTTTTTTTTTTTCTCTCTCACAATCTCTTCTTCCTCTCCTAAGTTTTCTTTATTTCTAAGGCTGTCACCCAAATTTTCTCTGTTTCTCTCCAAATTTTCTCTAATTTCTCTTTCTTCCTGTCTCTCCCAATTTACACTCTTACCTTCACAGATTTTCTCTCCTTATCTCCCCATATTTTCATCGCCTCTCTCTCTCTCTCTCTCTCGACTATTTTGCCTCATATACAAAAAATAGCAAAATCGCAAATTCCTCTTCAAGGTTAGAATTCTCAACGTTATTACATTTAATTATTGTTGTCTAATTAAAATATTAGTGCTCTGTGTTTATATGTTATAAAAAAAGAAAAACTTTGTCTATTGTGGTTTTTGCCTGTTAATTTGGCTAGATATTAAAATTATTTTGTCCATTTGCCAATAATTTATATGCCATATTGCTTACTTTTATGTTGCCAATTTAGGTTGTATATATGGGTAGGCATAAAAATATTGATTTCTTTTTCAAGAAAAAAGAAATTGATACTTCACAAGCTGAAGAAGTAGAAATTGCTAAACTTTCTCCTAAAGTACCTAGAGTTGAAGTTGAACTTCAAGAAAATATTGACTATGTTTGGTTTGATTTTGAAAATATTTTTTGTGTTTGTTTTTTTTGAGTAGTGTAGATTCTCTTGGAATTGGTGAAAAGTTTGTTAAAAGTTGTTGGAGTTTATCTAGAGCTCGACCTGAAGAAAGTGATACACCTAAAGCTCGATATGAAGAAGTTGATTTATCTACTTTAGAATGTGACCCTGGTTTACGCTCTCAAATGTGGAATTATCCAATCAAACAACGTTATGAAATAGGGATACCACATTTTTGGATTTTTTTAATTTCAAGCAAAAACTATAGTTGACCCCAAAAGGACAAATTCTTTCCCAAAAACCGTACACCAACGGTGCCACTCAAAATATATGTTTCTATAGTCGTTGCTTTCTTATAAACTTTTCTGACTAAATCAATTAAACCAGAACAAAATGTTTGTTCTGGTCAGACAACCACAATGCAATCCAATTAGAATTAGATATGGTTTTCCATCTAGTAAACCAAGAGCAGTAATGGAAGACAGACTAAAGAATGAATTGCTACCTCAAGAATCCAGCCAACGTATTTCACATTGTTAACATGCTGATTGGCATCCAAATCATTCCATCTAGTCTGCGAGTTAAAAAGGAAAAGAAATAACTTCCAAGTTACAAAACAACATGTGAGTACTGCTACCTAGATTCAACATTGGAGATAAAGTAAGAGGAAAGAATGATTACTAAAATTAGCTTATGAAATATTGCCCTTACAGTGAACCCAGCACGGACAAAGTCTGCTTCATTCTGGCCAGGTTCTTGTAGTTTTCTGCTATCCTCTTCCGCAATAGATATGAATCCCAAAAGCAAGGCTCTAGTTCCAGTCGAAGTTTTTCTGGAATTTTCGACAGCTGCCTTGTTTGGTTATTTACCAGAACATAAAGACTGCAAGTCATCAAAACCAAAAGCATGACAACCTTTTCATACATGACACTGGTAAACTACTATGCGGTCCTATTTGATTATCCCATGTTCTCAGATTACTTTGCTAGAATTAGATGCGCCTTCAAACACCACCATGCAGCAGATATCAAAAGTTTCATACAGCTAAATTTATCTGTCAGCGTACACATAGAGAAGGAATCGACGGGATCATAAAACGTATTAAAAAAATCTTTAAAATATCCTACCTGTAGGCTTTTGCAAGAGTTTCGCCAGTTTCACAGTCACGGAAAAACACATCACGACGTAAACCATTCCTTCCAGACAAGTGGAACCAACCCTCTATTTGGACAACATCACCCCTGTAAGACAAAAACATAATTAACAACCATGATCACTTTCTACCGACCATTGCAAATCAACTTAGAAACTATAATTGTCCCTTCCTCATATCCGCGATGATATTGCATGATATTTTTACATAGCTCTTACGGGAGGCTAAAAGCAGATATTGTACATAACTCACTAACATAATTAGTTTAGACCAAGCCGTCTCTAAAATTAATGTTAGCCCCTAGACACGATGGAATCATATACATTTTAGCCTCCGCAATGAGCTTCTCCACGTTCTAAGAGAATTAGACAAAGCTTACCAGTAACACAAATTATAAATATACCACGTGGCACAATTTTAAGGTCAAATTGTAAAACGGGTTTAAAATTATGAGTCTATTATTATAGCAGTTAGGAGGTACTTAAAGAGATAAAAGTATACATTTTTTCAGCTGGAGCTAGCTTTTAATTAAACGTATCTAGTGGATATTATATGATCCACCCATAAACTACTATTGAACCCCGTTGCTAACTATAAAATGTTTTTTTTTTCTTGTTACTATTATGGGCTATGCCCAAACTTTGTACAGACACTTTGTACCCAAAAGAAAACTATAAGATGTGTATTGTTCATATATTTTATAACACAGACAGCTTGCATGCGCCCTCAAAAGATAAAGAATTCTTACATATCTGGTAGTTTAATACAAAAGACGTAGGCCTCCATTACGGTTTAAGTTGCATGTCGTCACGGCAAATATACAAAGAAATATAATAAAGAGTACTAGAATGAAATTCTTTATACGGTATCACTCCTGCATAATTTAAGTAGGAAAACATTCAGATATAATTCCATGGCCATTGCCAAGAAGTACTGTACATGATCTTGTAGGACGGGTGAAGAAATCATCACATCCCCATAGATATCTAAAACGGCCGAACAAAAGCACCCAAACTATATGATCATTGCTGCCGTTGAATAGGGAAAAGTATGTACATCATGAAGTTGTCACTTACCAACTAGGATAGCGATCTACGTCAACCTGCGTTCGTTTGACAACCCACATGAGCTTCTCTTTGCTCATCCCTGGCTTTGCAGACTCCACAGCAAAGTCCTCACTGACAACGCCAACAATCCTTGCATGATTTACCAAAGATTCCTGCAAACAAAAGCAGGAGAAATAAGAGAACTAGTGTGAAAAAGAAACATCAGATGCATATGACATAAAACGCAGCAACGAGTTACATAACGGGAATTTTGGAAATCAGGGAAATGGTTTATATTTGAAGTGTTAATCAAGGCTATGAAAAAGAGTATGGTCCATATTACGCCGATCGGTCGGTTCAGTTGCTCAAAATAGTACCATAATACCTGTAAATGATTCATCAGCGTCTCCAGAGACGATGTACGATCTGCACCTACTTCATATGATCGGATAAAAAAATTCTGCCGGAACACTAGACCATTCTGATCAAGTCGCCCAGAGCGAAAAAGATCCATGTCCACGTCGGACTCATTGGTTGCCAATCAGGTATCGTCCACTGCTTCTGATCAGGTATTGTCTTAAGGGAAGTCTCAAGTAGAGGCGACGACGCGTTACCGTCATTCTTCACACCTTCCAATACTGGTTTTACAAACCCAACTTCGGTACCATTTATTTTGGTGGTGGCATCGGCATTTGCCCTTACCTGAAAGCCACCGGAAGCCTCAGCAGATTTCGACTTCATTCCTCCAAATTTGAGGAGCTTGGGGGCGGGCTTTGCTCTGGAGTCTGGAGCCGGAGAGGCTGCAGGAAAGAAAGCGCAAGTAGCCGCAATGGCGACCATGATGAAGCAGTAGAACTCACGGGAGTCAGGAAAGCTTTTCGCCGGTCAGAGTGCTGTTTCACTCGGAACCTTTAGAAAATACGAATCAGACAGCAACAAACAAAACATCGTTTCAAATGAAGAATAGAAAACAAAGCAAAAACTACTTCATATGTCATGAGCAAGTTCCAGTTTCCACGGAGAAAACATAGGCATGGCACACTAACAGTACACATGATATATATGTTTAGGAACTTCTACTCACTTTCAGGGTTTGCGATCTCGTTAGGTGTTCTTCTTTTTCTCCTTCTATCAGCTAATTTCTCCCTTGCTCTACTTCCCGAGTTTGGTTTCACAGCCCAAGACGCGGGAATCTGGGAAGTGAGAGAAAGAGAGGAATGTGGAATTAGGTCTAGTCCTTGCCTGGGTGGTGCAGAATGGGCAAGCACAAACCTCATTACTTATAGTAATCTCCGTCTTATAACAATCCGCCTCCCCTTCACAGTTTCTCGTCTCCCCGCTTAGAAAAATTATGTGCATATGTTTGCTGCCTACAGGACACTAATATAATAACATTAACAACGAAACTTACTAACAGGCTAGGTTTGGCTCGTATGAAGTATGAACTCTCTTTAACGATAAACAACGAAAAGCATGTAGGGTTTTATAGACTACGAACTATGATCCCAACTATATATATTCAATCCCACATAGATGGTTCGGACGTTGTACTCTCCCAATGTAAAATTTATCTGCACGAGCACAATCAGTGAGAATTTTTGGTTGACTGTACGCAGAAAATTCAATTGGGAAACCGGTTATCACAACAAAAAAAAAATTGAATTTTAGTGACGAAATGTTTGTCACTAAAAGTATTAGTGACAAAATTTTGTGTAGGTTTCGTTAGCAAAAGCCCGTCACTAAATGATTTTCATGCAAAACCTATTTCGTCACAAAAACTAATCGTCACTAAACTTTTTGTGATGGCAAATTTCATCAGAAAGGAACCGATCGATCGTCCATATCCCATCGGGTAATCTCGAAAATGATCGATCGTCTTTAAGAAATGCACAACCGATCGGCCATTGCCACTGATCGGATGTAAATTTTTTCGATTGATCGTAATAGTGATTCCAATTGAACAAGCCGTACTAGGCGACCGAATGCATAAGCATAGATGTGGGATCGGTAATCATGGACGATGGAATGTATAAGTAGCGATCAGACGAATAGCTTTGAACGATTGGATGTTTGAAATGGATGATCAGACGTATCCAGTGGATGATCTGACATATTGCAAAAGATGATCGAACGAGCCACACTTTCGATTAGACGTATTGTTGTTGATGATCGACCGTGTCACGTTTTCGATCGGTCGATTTGCAGTGGATGATCGGATGTTTGCTTATTGTCGATCGGACGTATTGATGCTTTGTGATCAGATGTGTATCATTAGTCTTCGATTGGTTAATTAGACAATAGAACAACTATTTGGACGATAGAACCGTATTTATGAAATAGATTTTTAATACGCAAAATTATAAAAACTAAAAAATATTTATATAAAACTGATTAAGCGTAACAATTCATTAATTCACATCCATAAACATCACTAATCAAAATAATTATCCGTAATAAACCAAAAATAATATTGTACTAATGTAGCAAACATAATAAAAAATAAAACATTTCACACCTACTGTGTCAGGTCCCCAACTAGCCTAGGATTCGTTTTTTCATGTCGTTCGTTTTTTTTCCATTACAATTATCATGCGTTGCTCCACCTCCTTTGATATTTCTGCCTTCAAACTCTCTTGTTCCAACCGCATGCGCTCCTGCTCTAGTTGCTACTTTTCACAGTGGTCCATAGCATGGCCTCCATCTCAGCTTGCTTTGCCGCAAAATCTCGTAATTTTTTTCGCTGGCAATTCTCATCGCTTCTATGTCATCTTTTGCCTTCTCTAGCTGGTGCTATGCAGATCAGAAGATTGCATAGTTAGATTAAAGGTGAGGAACGCGTCCTAATCCGCACATATATCCGAATTCTTACCTAATATCTCAGAATATACATCTATTTCGGTGTAAGCCTTCTCTTCTGATTATATTGGCGCTGAAAGGTATCCATCATTTCTTGCAAGCATTTAATAATTAACAGAAACACAAGGTAGATAAACTATATTGTATCACATTTAACTGCATTAAACAAAGGCAATACACTTATATAAATTTCGTTGGTCCTTTTAAGGTCCCACACCTTCTTTGCTTGTCTAATTCTTCTTATACAACTCTGAAAACATTGATGATTAGTTTTGATATATAGTTTTAGGGTAAAAGTTATAGTTAGTCCTGTAGCTATAGTGCAATATCAACCTCCACCCTTCAATTATCAAAACGACGATTTGCATTCTTTAACTTTTGAAAATCTTCAATGTACGCCTCCCGTTTAAATGAGGCGTTAAGTCAGACGGAAAAACATGCAAAATGACTGAAATACTCTCCAATACAAATTTTTAATAAATAAATAAAAATTCAAGAAATAAATAAATTAAAAATAAATAGATTAAATAGAGTTTCAATAGTTTTATTTAAAAAATACTTTTATTTAAATATAATTTTTTATTTTTTAATATTTGTAGTAATTTTGTCTTGGAGGGGCATTTTGGTCATTTTGCATGTTTTTCCGTCTGACTTAACGCCTGATTTGGATGGGGTGTGTATATCAAAGACTTTTAAAAGTTAAAGGACGTAAATCGCCGTTTTGATAATTGAGGGGTAGAGGTTGATTTTGCCTTATAATTATGGGGCGACCTATGACTTTTCCCCATAGTTATATTGTTCACTACAACGAAATTGGTAGTTTATTGGGCTCATAATGGTATTTGACTCATAATTGAGGGGCGAAAACTGATGCTTTTCTAAAATTAAAAAGAAATTACTCCCTTCCAGCTTCTTTGGAGGAAGGCGAGATACAAAAATAAGACATACTGAGCTATTTTATGCAGGGCCAACAATAAATGTACCGTAATCATGAACTAGAATATCTAACAATAACATCGGCTAATTAGTTTCTTCTTATTCTTTCAATCCTCTTCAGTTATTACGCATAATATAAATTAGTTCTTGCATGCGGGTCTGTTGCCCACCACCCTCTTTTTATTAAAGGAAGAGAAGTGCTATATTAACATAGCTATTTTATTTCAAATTTTCAATAACGCATTTCCAGTGCATTGATAAATCTTTAAACATTAATTAAGCACGATTTATAATTTTTTTCTTTTAAAAAAATCATATAAAGATCTTGTGTTTTTCTTTAATTTCCAACTAATGCGCATGAGCTTTTTTTTTTTTTTTTTCCTGCGTGCACTATTACCTACACGGCAGTAACCTGTAGCTATTCAACATGTTAATATTCTTTCACAAAATAATTTAAGAATTTTTCATCGTAATCATATTCTTAAATTCTCATGCACGCTTAATTAAAAAAAAAAAAAGGGGAAAGGAGTACCATTAACCTAGCTATTGTGCGCATTGTGCAAGCAGGTCAATAACATTTAACATAATGCGCTAATGGATGCATTTTTAATATATTGATACATGTTGGGAAAAAAAATCAATTGACAATTTTTCTTCCCTTTTTTTTTTTTTTTAAATTATTGAAACCATTACATTAATATAGACATAATTTAGCATATATAGTACATATCTTAGGGCCGGGCTTTTTCTGCCTTGACGGAAAGAATTATAGTATATATATCATGTCATTAACCTAGCTATTTTCATGTACAATGCCGACATTAGGCACATAATGCACTGATCATAATACATATGCAAGATTCTCACAATACTAGATTCGGGCTTTCCCAGTGAATTTTTTTTTTTTGGTCTCAAAATGTAGGGCTTTTCGAGACAAAATTCATCCTCAAAGATTTGTCGAAAAATTATGGTGGTTCTAATTTAAGATATAATAATGTTTTGGGGCAAGTTTGATCGTCCAAAAACAACTTCCAACTCTTACGGATGAAATGGATTCGTCAAGAGTGCAGCCATGGCTTTTGATGATATTAAAAAAAAAGCTAAATATTGGAACAATAATATTCTTGGGACAAACTAGTACGTCGTACTCGTCCCCAATTTCGAATGTGATCATAAAAAAAATTATATTATACAATGAATCATAAAGTGGATTGAATCTGAGTGACACTTGTACGTCGGTGTGGATTAGCCTGTGGCGAGCTTAAAGCGTTTGGAAATTTTCAATAAAAACGATAGATCAACAAATAGTCAGCAATTCAAGCGACATGAATGCAAATTAACTACGTACGTATACGCTGGTTTGTCCGGTTAATTGGGGGCCTTAGTCATTCGAGTTGCAGACAAATTAGATAACACAACTGTCCTGCCGCTAATAGTTTAAGTTAATATATTTAAATATAAAATATTAATAAATTTTTTGTTAAACTTATTCTTCTCATTTTTGAGATGTAAAATTACTAATTAAAGTTTCATATATACTAGATTTGTTAATATAATATCACTTTCAATTGATAACATAGCTAGTTCATTATATTCTAAATTTGTTAATATATCATTTTCAATTCATAATATAGTTAATCCATTTAATTTTTCTTGTGGCAAAGTCGATTTTAAGTAGGATTATATTAGTTTTAGTTCTGAATAACTTCTTTTACAGAAATAAACAGGTGTCGTCAATAATAATATTCTATAACCAATATTTGCATTTGGAAAAGAGTCTAATCTTTTATATAGTTTAATATTTTAGTTGGAGTGTAAGTCTCTATTCTTAAAATCTCTTTTTAACACTTTTAATTTGAAAACAAATCTAAACCATCAATATCAACATCATCTTGATGTTTTAAAATATTTTCAAGTACAAGACAATACTTTTTCAAGCCATCTTCATTCAAAGATTTTAACTTTATCAAATTAAATAAAAAACTAAAAATATTTTCATAGATGGTAAAATTATTCAATCCTATTTCCAATTGATTAAATAGCTTGAATAGCTTGATCTACTATATAAAATAATCATAAAAGATTCTCGTATTATGTCATTATCAATATTTTCATCAATTTTTTTTTTTTTTTATATGGATTGTTCTGCTAGTTCCAACTAAAGCTGCTCTTATTTTTGAAGCTTGAAATTTTATTGCTTTCACAATTTCAAATACAACTTTCTCAACCTGTTTGTGATAGTGGTTTAAAAGCTAATAGAGATACATTATTTTACTGAACTTTACATCATTTTGTAAAGGAAGATAACAATGTATATATGTACATGTCGTACTACTCCAAACAAAGATATAGCCTTAGGGCGTAAATTAGTAACGACCCAATTTACTAGGTTTAAATTATGACAACCACACGGTATGTAAAAGGTTCTAAGATTTATATCTAATAATCTTTTTTGCACACCTTATTGTTTTCTTTCAATATAATAGGCCCATTGTCATGTCCTTGTCCTCTTATATCATTAATATGATCAAATTCATATTTTTTTTACTCTATCTTTAAGTTCATTAAAAAGGTCTTTCCCATGGTGTCATCTACTTCTAAAAATTCTTCAAACTATTCTTCAAAATTGTATTGGATTTGTTCAAGTATCTACCATGGTAATATAAGAGTCATTTGTTCGCAATTGCTTGCATCAGGAGTGCAATCAAGAATAACCAAGAAATATTTCATTTCTGTAGTGATTCTTTTAATAATTGTAGTTCTAATCTCACTTGCAAAAATTTGAATAAATTCATTTTGTTTATTATGGTATGGATAATGATTGTGAATTTCACTATGTATAATATTTCCATCATATAAATCAATCGATTCATGTAATTTTTGAATATAATATATATGTTGTATATAAATTTCTAGTATTTTCATTTTTAGGAAATTTGAAATCAATATCTTTAATTTTAATTATGATTTTTAGCTAGATTTTTATTCTCTGCTTACTGAGTTGGGTAAACTGATTCTGTTGATGATTTTTTCAATTTTTAGAAGACTTTGTGGCACACATCGATGATCAGGATTAGACACCTCACTGGTGGAATTAGTTGAGAATAAAGTCTTTGTAGACTTAGAATAATAGGAGTTTTATTTCAGTATGTGTCTTGGAAACATTTGAAACTTGGTGGCTTGTTTGTAAGAAATTTGAATAGAGGTCGCATTATCATTTTATTTTTATTTCGTCGGTTACTAGAGAAATATCCACTCTATAACTAGCACATCATGTGAGAGAGGCATTGGCAGAATCAAGGGAGGCCAATAGGGGCCACCGCCCCGGTTTGCTTCCCCAAAACTATATATATATATGTTACGCTCCATGCCAGTACTATATATATATGTGTGTGTGTGTATTTATTCCCAGGCGGGCCAGGCCCACCCAAAAATCAGCCCGCCCCCTTGCTTGTCCAAAAGCTTCAGCTTGTGCCCTAGGCCTGAGCAAATGCCTTAACCCGCCCAAAAACAGAGTCCAGGCTATCCAGCTTGTTTTTTTTTTTTTTTTAATATATAATAACAGAATGACCTCTGCTTAAAAAAAAAAAATTTAAACCAGGGTAAAACTTCTGCAACTAGAAACATGGGAATGGAATAGAAAGATGATGAATGAAAGTAGGGCCAAAAGCATAATTCACATTAAGGAAAAAATGCTTACTACTAAGTGATACTAGAGAACTAAAGATTGGATCAGAAAGAGTTAACTCGAAATCTCCTTGATATGGCCATATTTTGTGTGAGCAAAGCTTGATTGGGATTTCACTAAGGCACTCATCAGTGGTGTAGTGGTTGCTTAGAGATGTAGGTGGATGGTTTGTAGTGTAAGAAAAGGATTTTAGAAATGAAGATAAACTATGGAAGAGAGGGAGAGAGAGTGGAAGAGAACTTGTGTTTGTTGAGTCACAGAAGAAAGGACTAGGCTTCTAGGTAGTATACATCGAGAGGAAAATTTTTGAAACTGTTAGCCCAAGATTGTTCTTACAACAATCCATTTTGATTTTGATGACAAAGTTTTCATACTCGTTCAAGTCTTTTAGTTTTTACATTGAAATTCCTTTCAAGAAAATTATGTTTTTAGAGTATCAAGGTTTCCTTATTCTAAAATCTCTCCAAGCATACTTGATCATCATTACACTTGCTAATTAATCATCTTTTATATTGTAAGTATTTTTTATATTTATTAAATTGAAGTAGTTGCTGAGAACAATTTTTTGTCTAAGTGTTGGAAGTGTCGACACATTGGACCATAGTGTCGACACATTGAACTACTTCCCGAGAGTTTGTTTTTTAGGTCATTCAAAATGTTTTTTTTTACTAAGTGTTGGAAGTGTCGACACATTGACCATAGTGTCGACACATTCACTACACCCGAGAGCCCATCGACAATTGAAAAAAGTTGCAAACTAAGTGTTCAATGTGTCGACACATTGAAGACTATGTGTCGACACATTGTGAGATTTCAGGCCAAGTTTTAATGTGTCAGCACATACTATCAATGTGTCGACACATAGTGCGAAATTGCAGATATCCTGGAAACGACGTCAGATCATCCAAAATGTTTCAAAAAGTCTTAAACCCCTCCAAGGGATGACCGTTGAAGACCTAGGGCTATAAGAAGAACAAGATGGAGAGAGAAAGAAGCTCGATCATTATCAACATCTAGATAGAGAGAAAAGCCAAGATCCAAAGATTTCATTTGCTGATTCCTCCAAGATCAAAGCTCCCATTGTTAAATCTTCTCTCTTGTGCTATCCTTGACGATCTAGCCTCCAAAGAGAGAGAAGTTTCTTGAAGAAGAGACAGCACACTTGCAATCAATCGTGCCCTAACTTCTAGAGAGAGAAAGTGCTTTGAAGAAGAGGGAAGCCACACCTATCAAGAAAGCTTGTGCTCCTACTTGCCAAACTTTAGGTTTCATTCAAGAATCTTGTCTTCTTGCACTTTATTGAGCTTTTCATTTGCTAATTTGGCTTAGAGAGCCATTCCACATTGAGCTTTCCACTTGTATATTCGGCTTAGAGAGCCATTCCTTTTTATATATTGTAAAACATTAACACTTGTCCTACTCGTGAGGAAGAAAATTTGTGAGTGTTGGGTAAACACTTGTCCTACTTGTGAGAGTAGAAGAAATCCCTTGGGTTTTGGGATTTGTGAGAGAGTTGAAGCGTGAGCTCGAAAAACGCTTTGTAAAGGTTCCTTAGCACCCGGGAAGCTAAGGTGTATTTGCTATTTGGAGAATAGTGAAGGAAGCCCAAGGAAGTCAATAGCCTTGGGGTGGACGTAGGCAAGCGTTGGCCGAACCACCTATAATTACGGTGTCATCTCTCTAACTCTATCTCTCTCTTTTCAGTACATATTCATACTTGTGGATATTTATGCTTTATGATTTATTGTTCTTCTTATTAAGAAGCATTAAGCATATTCAGATCTGCTCTTGTATTTGTAGAAATAGTATATTTTCCAGATCTGCATTTTTATTAAAAAGGGGAGACGTTTTTGATAAACCCAATTCACCCCCTCTTGGGTTGTTATTTAGACTCACAGAAACTATTGAAAATGAAGCCATTTTATAACGTTTTCAGAAGATGCTGACCCGTAGGATCTAATTGCCACCTCTCAGTCTTAGCAAATAGTATGATACATGTATTTCAAATTTTTAATGTTTTTAGTCCTTAATTTTTGATATTTTAACTCTAAGACATTTTTTTGTATTACTTATAAAAAAAAAACAAAAGACTTTTTGCATTATGTCGGAATTTTTTATTTTATTTTATTTTATCATTTTGCCTTAAGAGTTTGCCCTTCTTCAAATTTAATCTTGGTTCAGCCACTGGAGAGAAGTCGCAACGTTATGATTTTCTGGAGGAAAATTGGGCCAGAATAAATCTGACGTACTTAGAAAGGCACAACATGCATGTGATCTTGCTAAGTCATATGATGACTAGCCGAATGAAGTCTTCCAAGTGATCTAGTGTATGCGAATAGAAGTCGGAATATAGTTAATGAAATGAGATTGAGATTCTCTACAACTGATCCTTAATCAAATTACACTGTATGATTTGGAGAGAGAAAGAAACCACACGTGAGTCTTATCATATTTAATGCTTGTAATATTTGTTTGTCTCCAAATTATATGGTGCAATTCGAATAATGAGTTCTTGTAGAAAATCCCTATCCAATGAAATGAATGGAAAAACTCGAGTCTATTTTGTCCTGTATGTTAGGCAAATAGAATTAGTATACTTTAGATACAATTTAATTGAGCTATCACTACAACAAATTTGGCCCTGTAGGATGGATTTTTCCGTCCTAAAAAAATCCAAATTCTGTCCTAAAAATTTTTTTTGGCACGGAATCCGTCCGTTGCCCCTACCGTCCCAATAAGCGCTTCACAAAAGGGTTTTTGGGACGAAATTGGTCTTCCGTCCCAAAAAGTTCCCTTTCAGGACAGGAAAGATTTTGTCCCAAATCAACTTACCGTTCGAACTCTTTAGAAAGGACAATTGTCGATAATGTTTGAACGAGTTTCGATGGAAAATTTAAATGCGTTCGATAATGTTACTAAACGTTCGAACAATCCTAAAAAAATTTATGTTCGATATATAAGGTACCGTTCTAAAAATTGGAACGTCCCTCCGTAACCATTCTTTTTATGCTACAATGGTTGACGTCAAAAATGTTCGAACGGTTTCGGATGGAAGTAAATACATGTTCGAATATTTTTTGAAGTTCCAACGGATATCGTTAAATCCATTCGATATATCGACCGGGGAATAGAAAATTGTTGTTCGAACATCTTATGAACAGATGATAACATTCGAATGTATCAGAGGCACGTTGGATTTTGAACGTTACAACAAACGTTATAGTGGCTTATTTTTATTTTTTAAGGTAATTAAAAAATTGCTAGAAAATTATTTAAAAATATATTATTAAAGAAGAAAATTAATTAACAAAATGTACAATTAAATAATTAATCATAATATTCGAAACAATCAAATATAATACACAGTAAAAAAAAATAATCTATCTCGCTGTCGCGTGCATCCAACCCTACATGCATCAAAACTTTTTCTAACTCTGCCTTCATTCTTATCTTCCTACATCAGAAATTGTAATCAATATAATGTTTAAATAATTGACAAAAATAATCATTAAAATAAAAGCCAACTGAATGAAAAATTTCAAATAACTTTCCCATAGATTTACTTGATGTCGCTTTCAGTAAAGGTGATCTAATATCAGCATAGGAAAAGCTAAAGGCCTAGACAAGATTGATGCAGCGGAAAGATTATATGTATCATGTTTACACTGATAAAACGTATTGTGATCTATCGAGCATCTTCAAAATGTTTTTTTTTTTTTTTAAATTTTGTTAGAAAAATTAGAAGTATTACATTATGCATCACAAATCTAAATAAAAAAGTGTTAGGCCTGAAATGGACTTGCATCACTGTAACAATATTAACATCCACGTGAAATTAATTAGGGCTGTTCAACCCCGGTGTAGGTGTCGGTTTTGGCCAAAACCGGCACCTACACCGGGTAAGCTGGTTTTCAAATATTGGCCACCTACACCTACAGTTAAGGGCAAAAATCGGCCCTTAGTGGTGGTGGTTCCCGGTTAACCTGCATTTAAAAATCACCTAAAAATTAACAATCAAATCAATAAAATGTCAACATGTATTTGCTGAAAATAAATAAGGAAAAGGGTAATATGAGTGCTGGTGCTTAATTTGTTTTTACTCAATGTTTAGGCAAAGTACAAAAAGCAACCAACCCAAATAGTTTGCATATCTGCAATCACTAACAGAAAGAATGAAATGGAAGAGAACCCACGGCTAACATGTTGTCTCCAACATAGTACTATTTGATGCCATTTAAAAATCCTACCCTCAGCACAAATCAAATAAGAATCAAAACCCTCCGAAGAATAAAAATCAGAAGGGTATATTGAACAATAGAACAAGGAATCTGTAACCATCAACATACATATTAAAAACAGAGTTTTTCAGTTCGGTTTCAATTTACAACATATAAATGAAGAATCGCATTTGTCTAGGAAACAATCCAACACCAGATATTTTTTGCAAAACCCCATTCTCCAACACCTTTTTAGCAAGTGAAGGTTCTAGATCATAAATAATTTAGGCAATGCCATTAAGGCTAGAACATAATAATAAAACATATGAGTTCCCACCAATACCATAAAAACAGACAAGAAAGAAAACTAGAATTTATTAGCAAACCCAAGTATTTGGGCGTAAGAGCAGAAGATGAAGAGCTGCACCCCGAGATTCAATGAAAACAACCTCACTAATTAAAGCACAGAAATTTGTTCCTACGAGACCAAAATATGAAAAACCATATCAAGATTAAAGGACTGAAAGTTTTAAAATGAGAGTACCTGCGGTTAGTGCTCAAATCTGCTCATTTTATGTAAAAAATCAACCGGGAGATTGGAAGTTTAAGCAATTATGTTTAGGGTAGCTTCAATCTCAGATCAGATCGACAAAAATGCTGCACACACACCTCAAGCCCCCTAAAAATTGCAAACAATTAGGGGAAAGTTAATGTGGAGGAGGGGAGAAGATGAGAGTACCTTGTGGTGGTCGGCGAAGGGAGGCGCGACTGGCGATGTGGTTAGCGAGGGTGGCTGTGCTGCCGGTGCACAGGAGAGGGGGAGGGAGAGAGAGAGGGGGTGACTGTCGAAGAAATCAAATGGGAGAGAGGGGGTGACTGTTGCATAAATGGGAGGGAAGGGGTGAGGAAAAACGATGTCGTTTTAGTAAAAAATAAAAAAATTAAAAACCCGATTTCCCGGTACCCAGTGTCGGGTAACCCGGGAACTGGGAATACCATCGGGTTTTTCAAAAAACAGCAAACCTGCACCGGCACCGATGAGGCTGGGTACCGGCAACTTGGTACCGGTGTAGGTGCTGGTGCCACCGGATTTTTCTGGTGGCACTGAACAGCCCTAAAATCAATGGAGAGAATGACAAAAGCTCATAAAACATTTTCAAAACTAGCATCTTTCATTGTATGTAAAGAAATAAAGAGCAATACTCTAGTCAGTAGGGCCTGACTTTTGAAAACTTTTTGGCCACACATCAGACCTAAAAGCAGTTATTTGCATGTTCTAGTTTGGAACGAAAGAACTGCTTTTTAGGTCGGATGTGTGGCCAAAAAGTTTTCAGAAGTCAGGCCTTACTGACCAGAGTATTGCTCTTTATTTCTTTCCATACAATGAAAGATGCTAGTTTGGAAAATGTTGTATTAGCTTTTTTCATTCTCTCCATTAGTTTTGTGTGGATGTTAATATTGTTACAGTGATACAAGTACATTTGAGGCCAACACCTTAAATTTAGATTTGTTGTTCATAATTTTAAACATTTAAGTTTCCTTAAAAAAAAAAAAATGTTTAAACTTGTTCGAACAACTACAATACGCTCGAACGGTGTAAAGAAATCATTCGAACGTATTTTTCATCCCTGTAAATGAACAATTTTAGCATACCGTTTGAACGAAAACTTCTACAGTGTTCGAACGCTGCACATAACCCAAGAAATTAGAGACCTAAAATCTCCTACTCAATCCCCAAAACATGTTTTTTTACTTCTAAATTATGCATTCAACACCCCTAAACACGCATGAGACTAACCATAAATATTTAAATATCAATTTCGTCCACAAATCCAAATCACAACAACCAAAAATCTATAGCTAAAAAACTAAGAAATTCATAGATAAAGATGATAAATCTTACCTCAAAAACACAAATATAACACCCCGACTCTAAATATTCCTACTTATCATAATTTTCCTTATTAATTATGATTAATAGTATTTATATTAATATTTTGAGATTTAATTATTTTATTAGTTTTTAAATAGAGAAAAATCCCTAAAAATAGTTTTACATATCCAAAAATTATGAGAAAAATATCCTCATTTTGTCTTTTCAAAATTTATTTAATTACCTATTTTTTCATTTAAGTGTCCTGAATATTTTTATATAATTTTTTAATTGCTAGAAAAGACTATTTTGCCCCTATTGCTTGTTTTAGCCCTAATTTCTTCTAGAAACCTTATTTTTCTTCAATCTTTTTGCTTGTATGTTTTATTCCCTTGTTTTCCTAATCAATAGGACCTACCCTAGTATGCCGTGCATCATATGATTTATTTTCTAGAATTTTGTTTTAAAATAGTGTTTTTGGGCTTGGATTGCATGATATAGTGTAATTGGGCTTGAAAATCACTTGTTTTTGGGCCTCCCTTCAGCCCACTCGACCCATCCCTTGACCCAGACCATGTCAGCACCTCCTTTGACTTGTAAAACCGGTCAAAGCCATAGAATTTTATAGCAATCATTGCCAATCATTTATTGCTCACAAAACCACCTTCCATGTATCTTTTGTTGCTGCCGCCCCTCTCCCCCATTGCTGCTTCAAGCCTTGCTTAGATCTCCTAATCTAGTGGTAGGCAAGATGATTTGGTCTCTCTAACCCTAGCATGGTTAGTTCTAACCCTAGGTGTTAACTATGGTCAAGATGGTATAAATAGGGAGCTCTTGTGAAGAATTCTTCACTGAGCTCATTCGGCAGTTCTTAGAGAGAGGGAGAGAGTTAGAGAGAGTTGGAGAAAGTGTAGAAGAAAGGAGGAGGGAGAAGGTGCTAGCTGAATTGTCTTCGGAGGAGAAAGGAAAGGATTTTTGGATAATTCTTGGTAAAGGTTGTAGTTAAGTTGAGTTTTGCAATCTTTGTTGTTATTTTGATAGTTTTGGATCCTAACAGCAAGATCTATGTAGGTTTCAAGCTCATCAAGACCTAAAGAGATTGATTAAGGTAAGGGGTTAGTTTGCATGTTAGTGATGTTATTAGCATTTTAATGTTTTAGGTTAGTAACATGCTATACTATGACCTGGAACTCTTCATTAGGATTTTCATGTGTTAGATAAGTGATTAGGTTGGTTAGATGTTAGAAGATTTTGAAGAATTGAAGGAATTGTGAAGATTAGGTCTTTTTTACCCTTTGATGATTTTTATGATAATTTTTGTGTATTTATTTTGCATGGCACGGTTTCTAGGTGTTTAAGAGGTATTAGAAGCATATAGTATTGGTTTCATGCAATGATTTACATAGAAATAAAAAGATTTGATGAATTAAGTTAAACCTAGTCTAGTTTAGCTTAATTTTGATAACAGTGTACTTAGTGATTTTTCTTATATAGTAAAAGACCTTGAATTGATTTTAAATTTTGAGTTATTAAACTAGACACTATTAAGAGTAACCATTTAAAATTTTGTGTCATTTGGAGCTAGATGAATTAATTATGAATTTTTAAGTTATATTCAAAAACTGAGTTTTGCCTAAAAACGGGTCTGTTCAATATCTATTCGAATTGGGCTTATTTTCTAACCTTTGTATTGTTTTTATGGGCTTGAAATCTTGTGTTTTAGCTAAGCTTTGGGCTTTGATAGTAGAGCCCAAAGTTAGACCCCTTTTTGGACCCAAAAAACTTGTTTTTAAAAGGCATAGATGTGGGCCTCTTTTCTTGTTTTTGAACCGGCCCAAGTGGCTCTCTACAGCCACTGACCTCATTTGAGAATGGGCATGCCAGCAAGCCCAAATTCAAGTCTCCATTGAACTTGAATTAGTGAATTTAGACTTTTGACTTATGTTTGATTAATGGGAATTCTTATGTTTAAATGCTTGATTTTTGATAAGCATATATATGTCCATACATTATAAATAGTTTTCTCTCTTACTTGTGTTAGAAGCCTTTTTTAAACTAGCTAGCTAGTCCAAGGAACTTCTATTTCTTTTGAAAGTATAACTTTATAGGCATAATATTTTTTTTCCTTAAAACAAACACAGAACTGTATTCGAATACTAAAAAAAAAAAAAAAAAAAAAAAAAAAAAAAAAAATATATATATATATATATTATATATATATATATATTATATATATATATATTTGGGTAAACGCTAAGTTTATTCCAAAAGAACCAAACAAAGGGCCCAGCCCTTATATATAAAGAGAGCACCAACCAATGAAGGTCTCAAAAACACAGAAACAAAATAACAGACGCGAAAATACATCAAAGTCACATTGCCAATTAGAGACAAATATTCTAGTTGTGGGCTAACTTCAAGTTAACAGGGGTGTGGGGAAACCTGCACAAGGCAACTCTATCCTTAACATTGCAAACAACTTCAGCAAGCACATCCACCAACATGTGTCTCTTCTTACAATACATCCTCTGGTTGCGTTCCTTCCATGTTCCATAGACAGTTGCAGAGAGGGTTAGCTTAAATATGCAAGCACGAAAAGAATTACGCTTAAGATGCATCGCAGCCCAAGAGATGGTATCCTGCCAACAAAATTGATCACGAGGCAAGACACATTTATCCCTCATTAGAAACCAAATCTTATTAGAGAAAGGGGGCAATCAAAGAAAAGATGGTTGAAGTCCTCCGCAGCACCACAGAAAACACAGGTGATGTCATTGAGAAGACCAAAAGCCTTCAAACGAGATTGAGTTGACAGCCTCTCCTTAATAGCAAGTCCAAGGATAAAAGAAAACCGAGGAATATTATCTTTGAACCAAAGCAAATGATGCCATGGAACAATATGATGACTAATCCTGAAAGCATTACATGCACTTCCAACGGAAAAACACCCATCCAAAGCGGGAACCCACTTAGTAGAATCTTCCTTAGAGGGGGCCAGGAGAAAGGAAAAAAAAATAATATTGTGCAGGTTGTATGCATACGTACTGAAATGGACTTCTACCTTTTTAATTTGCGGGGTCCATCATGCGTATAGAACCACATTTCAGGAGAGAGTAGTCTACGAATTGGATAGACTTAACATGTCTTGTAGTTTTGTATTTCTTTATGCTTGGTTGAATTTGTGACTAGTCGCCAATGATTTTATTTTATTTTCCCAGAAGTAATAAGTTGATTAGTTTTCAGAGCACTTCTATTAATTCCCCGAAACTCGGAAGCAAATGCGAAGAATCTTTTATGAAGTAAATACAGAATCTTTTAGACTGCTTGCAATGCGAAGCTGAGGCATTGACCACAACACCTGAAAAAAGAAAGGGTTAATTGTACTATAGGTCCCTGTGGTATCACCTATTAACAAAATAGTTCCTGAGGTAACACTTATTACAAAATAGTCCTTGAGGTCACGTACTTGAATGAAATATGGTCATTCCGTTCCATTGGCGTCAAACAACTAACGACAGTTACTAACGTAGTCAAAAACGCCACGTCAGTAACCAATGAGACACTGACGCGTGTCAAAAAACCAGCTCAGCAACCACACATCAAATGTACTCCACGCATGCAACCAAATAAGCGCCAGATAAGCCATTTAAAAAAAAAACTAAAGACTAACAAGGGACCATGTCGTCCCACTTATTCCCTTCCCCCTGCCAGCCCCCCTTTCCTCCCCCGATAGTGAGTATTTTTTTCTCCAATTCTAGCCCTAACCTCCCCAATAGTGTCCCTGAGCTTCGAATCACCACTCAAACGCAGCTTTCTGTACTTCTACAGGATAAACTTTTTAATAGACAAGATGCTAATTATAAAGAGAAGTAGCTGCAGTACGACTATATAACAGCTTTAAACTTGTATTATTCTTGGATTTTAAGTAGAGAGCAATCCGAATAGAGATTGCATCAGTAAGAAAACATACATGAATCGCATCGGAATAGGCTACTTGGTACAAAGACAAAATTGATGCAAGTCCTTGAATTACAAATTAATTACCCAGTACTGCTGTAGGATCAATTCAAAGGTCTATACAAAAAACTGGTACAAAACCAAAGGAATCTGACAAAGATAAACAAAAGCACACTCCATTGTTTAGGAGTCTTCGTCGTTATATTCCTCATCCTCCTCTTTAGGAATTGTCTCCAATATAGGATAGACAGGAACCTTAGTCGGAGAAATGAGAAGGGTTGGGGCAACCTCAATCCAAGAACTTAAATGTTTGATATCCATCGCCATGGTAGTACAAATAAGCTTTTCTCCTTCTAGTAATTTTGGGGGAGGAAAGAGGGGCTGGCAGGGGGGAAAGGAATACGTGGGACGACATCGTCCCTTGTTAGTCTTTAGTTTTTTTTTTGTTTTTAAATGGCTTATCTGGCACCTATTTGGCTGCACGGATGGAGCACATTTGACGTGTGGTTGCTAAGCTGGTTTTTTTTTACACGTGTCAGTATGTCATTGGTTGATGATATGGCGTCTTTAGCCATATTAGTAACTGTTGTTAGTTGTTTGACGCCAATAGGACAGAGAGACCATATTTTATCCAAATATGTGACCTCAAAGATTATTTTGTTAAAAGGTGATATCACATGGACTTATAGTGCAATTAACCCAAAAAGAAATGAAGTGACACCACAAATTGTAGTTTGATGACATCAAACTTAGAGAACCAAAAGAAGCATTGAATGGCCAAGTTAGGAATATCTTTTCCAGGAATAATTCAATAAAAGTTTAAAGATGTCAGCTAAAAGGGCAAACATTATGATGTGGCACTGACAAAAAGCAACAATGGATACTTTAACAGGGATAGATGTGCACATGGAATGTTGCACCAATCTCACAAAGACAGGGCTAGCAATGAGATTACTAGACAGTGGCGGAACCAGGAATCCAAACGAAGGGGGTCGAACTCTTAAGGAAAAATGACAAAAAATTTTTACTACTTAATGCAAAAAAATATCTTAGAGTTAAAATATAAAAAATTAAGGACTAAAACACTAAAATTATTGAAATACACGTATCATACTATTTGTGATACTGAGAGGTGACAATTCGATCATAGGAGACTGCATATTCAAAAATATTGTAAAATAGCTTTATTCTCACTAGTATTCGTTTAGAAGTAGCAGCCACATTAGGAGTACTAGATGACCCTACGTTGGTTGGCTTTTTATAAAAAACTTATCTATTATCTAAACAAAACAAAACAAAACAAAATTCATAATATAATTTCATAACCTAATCACAGTTTTACAACCTAGTTTTAATTACAATTTCAATATAATGCACAATCAAATCTAATCAAAGATTCATAATAATCCCAATCAAATTCATAATCACAATATAAAATTCATCACATTATTCATAAAAATTAAAATAAATTCATCACAGATTTACAAACATTTAACAATTTAAATTCATGTTGATTTAATCTGTGATGAATTTATGAATTCATCACATTACACTGATTATCTTAAGGAAGCCTGTAAGAACATCTAAATGTTGCAAACTTACCTCTTTCGAGGGCAGATATATATAGGGAATCTCAGTCTCTTCACATAAGATTGGAACGTGTGTAATCACATCAATAGGAGATATGTTCCCAGTTATCACACATAATCTGCATTCCACATAGGGAGGGAAAAAACTTTTACAACTTCAAATGAAAAAAATCAATCCAATTATCCAGGTTGCAGTTACCAATATCAAACAGGACAAAACCCTTATTTTTCAATTTCAGGACATCTGTATAATGAGAGCAATCTCTATCCTACTACCATCCTTAAACTTTATTTCTCACCCATACCCATTACTGTCAGTTCATTATTCATCTCTGATTGACATGAGATCTGAAAAACTTCAGTTTATTTTTTTTCTTATTCGAGAACATAAAACAAGAATTCATCACAATTTAAATTCATCAATTTGAATTTAACAATTTAACAATTCGAATCAGAGAACATAAATTCACAAATTTATGTATTTATGTTGATGAATTTAACAATTTGAATTTATGAATTCATCACAATTTATGAATCAGAGTACATAATCTGGGGGGTGGGCTAGACTCTTAACACATTAAAAAAGAAATTGAAGGAATTTTCAGTCCATGGGGGGCAGCTGTCCCCCATGGTCCACAGTGGTTCCGCCTCTGGCTATGACATTACCTTGAACAGACTTACCGGCCCGGACCTTGATGGAGGTCACTGGGATAGGAAATTATAATTGAGGAAAATAAAAAACTTGGAAGTATCTGTAGACTTAGCCAATACAGTCCAAGCTTCTATATTGAGACCTAGGATGTGCTTGGCTGAAAATAAGATTTAAGTTCTAATAATCTTGTCCCAATTTTGCAATTTCAACTGTAACGTAAAATCAAACCAGGATTGTACAGATTGCTTGGTTGTAAACTTTTCTGAGCAAATTAAATCTAACAATAGGTTAGTTCTGGTCAGATCCATCCGCTCCACTCAGCAGTGGATCTGGCTGACAATCTTTAAGGACAGGGCTAGAGAGTTGAGATGGGGAGAAAGGGGAATTGCAAGGAGATAAACAGAAAAAAAAAGGAATTTTCCGGAAAATCTACCTCAAGAATCCAGCCAACATACTTCACATTGTTGACATGCAGGTTGATATCCAAATCACTCCATCTAGACTGCGCATTGAAAAATAAATAGAATACATAAATTAGAAGGGATGTGAGTGGCAGGCCGGATTTTGTATTGTCCTCAAGTTTTTGAACTTTTCTGTTATCCTCTTCAACAACAGGAGCAATATCCAAAAAGTAAGGCTCTATTTCCCCTCAAACTTCTTCTGGAATCTTAGATAACCTCCTTGTTTGCTTATTCATCATCACCCCAACACTGCAATCATCGAAGCCAAAAACACAGAAACATTGAGACACTGATCAATATGTTTTCCTAATACCACTTAAAGAATACAATCAAACCCACATTGCACGTTGACGTGACAGCTCTTTATTACAATAAATTCCACACAACACACTTCTCAAAAACATTTTTCATCAGAACCATCCCTAGAAAATTACTAGCAACTAGAAAATGATTATCCCCAACAAAAAAAGACAAATTCGAATTGTCATATGTTACTTTACTTTGATTGTCATACCAAGAAACACGACGTGGACTTTAATATAAATCAAATTGCCGGTTGAACTAGATACACCATCAAACACCGCCACACAGCATAAATCAAAAGTCACATAGGCTAAATTTATAAGTTGAGAACACAGATAAAAAATAAAAAGGAATCAATTATAACGAAATTAGTATCCTATCTGGAGGCTCTTATTAGAGTTTCGCCAGTGTTATAATCGCGTAAAAGCCAATCACGGCGCATACCATTCTTTCCAGATCGACTGACCCAAGTTCCTACTTGAACAACATCACCCCTGGTAAAAAATAATAATAAATCCATCAATTTCGACCGACCACTTACCTGATACTACAAATCAGCTTTACAACCTATGCCTTCCATTACTTCCCAACCATGGGACATTCCATAGATGTTCTTAGCTAAAAAACAGATGTCACATCATCAGCTAACAAACATTAGTCTAGACTGGTTGGCTCCAGAATTCATCATAGATGAACAACAGAAGTCTTTGAAGCTTTAACCCTCATAAAATTTGCCGGCTCAATCAAGCTTCTTTCCCTCAGAAAATTACATAAACTCATGAACTCAAAATATACGATCACTGGTTATAAATCCCATAAAAAATGTCATCTCCACAAATCCCAAATTTAAGCCAAACGTCATATTTAGAGAGCCAAAACAAAAAGAACCTTCTTTGGAATTTTGGTTTTACCTAAAGCTAAAGCCTCATGTCAAATTTGAGCCTTCCTTACATGTATTCCTGAAGACAGTAGACCCGTAAACAATAGGTGTCATTATAAATCGAATCGACCGAGCCACCGTCCAAAATGTTCACCAGCTCTAACTCATTCTTTCTCCATTTGTTTAAAGGACAAAAAATATCAATCTCTACTCCACTGTCTTAGAGTTTTTTAACACGTCTAAGCCGGTGTATACACCCATCAACTACAATTACCTCCAACAACTTCTTTATACAACCATAAAATGTGTCAAAAATTTTATTCTACTCTTGTTTGCAAGATTTGTTCCTTATAATTCTTAGTATGGCCTAAGGGCATATTAAAGCACAATTAAAGCCTATTTATTTTGAATTAGACTACTATATAAGATTAAATTGGATAGGCACAAAATCCACATAATATAATCTCTTAAGATTTACACATAATGGCACCAGGATATAAATCACTCTTGTAAACCCAGAAATATGAACAAACTTTTTAGATATAGAGATCGACAACATTCTTGGTGCATCGTTCCAAACTAGAGAAAGTTAAGTACGAAACTAGTAAAACAGAGCAAAGTACAGAGCCAACTCTTTGCTACAATCCTGCCCCCATTAACTATGAAAGATGGTAGTTATGTATGATAAAATCATCAACGCCAATATATGAAAATTACATCAAAAAACATAAAGTGTAGGGAAAAAGCAATAACAGCACCAGTTCGCGCTCAACTGCAGTTAAAAAGGCAAACTATGAGCATTAAATTGCGGCTCACCAAGTAGGATAGCGATCTACCACAACCTGCATTCGTGTAACTACCCATATCAGGTTCTTTTCGCACATCTCTGGTGTTGAACCAAAGCCATCACCAAGAAGTCCAGCACCCTTAACATGATTAAGGGCAGTTTCCTGCAAGCAAAAGCAGGAGGAATATGAAAACAGCTCATAAAGAAGAAATCCCAAAAAAGATATGCTGTCAGAGGAAAACTGAACAACCTTTTAAGCTTGAAGTCAGTTTTCAGGTGGTTCAAACGATACCTGTAGATGATTCATTAACGTCTCTACAGATGCTGTACGATCAGCACCTACTTCATATGATCTAATAGAAAACAATGCTTCCTAGACCAAAAGGGTCGATGAGCATGCCAGACCGCCTTGGTTTCCAATCAAGCATCATCCACTGCTTCTCAGCAGCCAAGAAGATAGTGGTAATAGCAGCAAGAAGCATGCTCCAATCAGGTAAGGTGTTAATGAAAGTCCTAGGGGCATGTGACGATGTTTCACACTCATTCTTCACGCTTTCCATTGGTGTTGTCAAACCAACTGAGCTACCATTAATTTTGGTAGGAGTTTGGGCATTGGCCTTGACCTGCAAGCTACTTGCAGATTTTGATCTCATCCCTCCCAACTTCACAAGCTTGGTAGTGGACTTTCCTGCCGGAGTCTGAGGCTGGAGAAGCAGCCGGGAAGAATGCAGAAGTAGCGGCAGTGGCAACCATGACGGAATTCTATGACCCGCTCAATTAATGCTTATAAATAGGATCAGTGTTTTCTGAGGAATTCTCTGTTAGTTCCTGGAACCGACAAACAAAACACAAACAATGGAAATCTTCAGAAACGCGAACATGCAACGAGAACGCTTAACAGTAAGCATTGTGAAAACCACATCTACAGCAGAATTTTCAATTCCTTAAAAAATTACAGTACGAACAGAACATCGCTCTTCTCTATGGCTCAGATGAACAATGACAAAAACAAAGGGAAAGCCACTTAAAATGTCATAAGCAAGATTCTGTTTTCAAAATAATGAAGAACACACACCACTCATATGATGGTATGTTGGCGATCCTTTTTAATACCTGCCTACCCAATAGCCTATTTCAAGTAACTCTTCAAAGGTACAAAAAAAGAAAAAGCGATTGTCCTCGGCCTCTAAGTGCACACAATGCATAGAAACAACGTGTTCACACAAAAGTTTTTTTCCTTCTAAAATTCTAAAATTCATATGAAAATTCGAACGCCTAATTTCCAGAGTGAGAGGTCCTTTGAGACCAAGACTAGAGCGGCACTCAAATTTTAGCATTCATTCTGCACAATTGTGCTTCAATCTCCAAACTTCCCCAAACCAAACAAGACATGAACAGAGAAATTCATCCCAAAGCAAAATTTACAAAAACAACAAAAAGACTCGGAGAGAAAAGCACCTTAAAGGTTATTGTTTTTGTAAGGAATAAATCACACAATTTGGAACAGACGATTATTGTTAATATATTGTACAAACTACAAAGTCACTTGTTATCCAGCAAAAAGCACAGCAGATCTGACCCGAAGACTTTCGGATACCAAAAGCGAAATTCAAACCACTTGATTTCATTTCGTTAGCATATTTGGAAACCCATGCACCTCGCAATCCACAAGAACATAATATTATCATGCCAATAATCCTAATCGTCTCCCCATTCTACCCTTCCAGTTCATCCACCCTTGTATAGTACAATTACAAATGACATGACACAACGCCACGTTTGGCTGCAGAGAAAAGTCAGCTAAGTTTTAAATTTCAAATCCAGATCTCTCACTACCTAAAAGCCAAACAAAACAACAGCACAACATTCAGAATCCAACCCCTCATTTCCTTCCCATTACCCCCCACTTACTCGGCAACCAAACATATGTAAGAAATATGCCCTAAAAATCATTTATCTGAATAATAGTTATTTAGATGTCACATGTTTATATTTATTTATTGGGTAATATGTTGTGACATAAGATGTTACATAGATATTATTGAGTGACATTGTAGAAAAGTCATGCCAATGATTAATGAATCAAAGGGGGAAGTATGACTTTTCGGTTCCTTGTTCACTTGATGTTTTGTTCTAAACCGAATACATATTGATGTACGATAAATCTACACTCGTTGTGCCTCTATTTAATAGGATGATGGACTTCGTCATTGAGGTATGACCTTAAGCAAACAAGTGGGTGTAATGTAAGAGTACATGCACTGAATGAGATCAAATATGAATACCTTCTAAAGTGATCACTGATGTTGAGAAGGTATTCAGCACAATTGTTTATTGTATCCTTAGACCTGAGAGGTTTATATGGATTATTTATTGTGTACTTATGATTTGACCGAGTCATTTGGTGATGATCTTTCTAGGTCAAATATTCCAGATAACGTTAGGTCTTGTACATAATAAATGAGTTTGTATAAATGCTCAATAAGGAATCCACCAGTCTCTTGTGAGATAGTATATTCAAGTATATCTGTATAGGGTTGGACTAGAAAAAGAATCCATTGGCCAATGGTATTTTGTGAAAATATTTTTCGAAAATTAATATATACATATATATATATACATACATATATATATATACATACTATATATATATATATATATATATATATATATAATATATATATATATATGTATATATATATATATATATATATATGTATGTATGTATATATGTATATATATATATGTATGTATATATATATATATATATATTAATGTGAAATTGTTAAGATACTTGAATATACTAACAACTGGTGGATTCCTTATTAGCATTTATTGTGTAAGAAACAGAATATTTTAGAAAGATGACTGATAAGTCTCAGGTCTAAGAGAATACCTTTATCAGGAAGTATTCATATTTGATTGTTCAATGTACTTAATATGTTCCGGATCTATTGGGTATTCCGGATATAGGTGGAGTGTGAGGAAATAAATAATGATTAATTGTTAGCAAAAGAGATTTCACAAATCAATTCAAATTCTCGGGGTGAATTGTAATATGTTGATGGACATGATTACAATTAGTAGAAGCCTAAAATTGGAATAAAGAATATAAGGGAGTTAATAGAAAAAGAGTTTTTCCATGTGATCCTATGGCCGAGATCTGAGATCCCTAACGATCTCACGCACTATCACAGCTAGGGTTTTCATATATAAGGATAACTATGAGATAGTTAACCTAATTGACTAATTGTTAGTTTGAGAGTTAGCCATCATGACTTAAAAAACCCCATAGTTGTGAGCGTGGAGAGGAATGAGGTAGAACATTTGACTGCTATTGTGAACTTCTCAAGATTGTGAGATCGACAAGAACCTGAAGATTATTGAAGAATTCTCGGAGATCAAAAAAATAATTGGTAAGTTAATTTTTTGTAGTCAAACTTTCAACATTGGCCAACGAAGACGATGAATTTCAAATGCCACACCCAGATCAGAAGCGCGCGAAAATGAGAGAACATACAAGAAACCTCTCCGTCCGTACCTTAACCAGCGGAAAACCGATGAAAATGTTTTCCAAAATAAAAAAAAAAAAAAACAAAAGAAATTTGAATCGGTGTAAGCAAAAAAGAGGGGCTATTGCGTCATTTCAGATCCGCAAATTCCAGCGCTTGCGATTAGTTCCTCGTTCTTCTTCTTCCTTTTTTTTTTCTTCCCCGGCTCTATTTCCTGCGTACATCAATTAAAAAAGACCTTGAAAATTTGGATTTACTTGCAGATGGGGTTAGTTGAAAATTGGCCACACAGTTCACGCGATGGTCAAATTGGAGTACAATTGGACGATGTTTTCCCCAGCTCTCCACCTTGCTCGTTGCCTTGCCATTAAAGGTGAATCTCAGTCTCGGACCAAGAAGCAGAATCCCAATTTCCCTTGTAGATATTCAAATTGGTAGTAGATTCTCCGAGCCTAATATATAAGTTGATAACAACAAGGAGGTAAGTATTCTTGGTTTAGCTGGTCCATTTTATCCTTTTTTTTTCCGACGCATTGAAAAACTTTGTTCGGCAATTATTTAAAGCCTGATCCAATAGCAGTTAATTGGTACAAAAACGTTTTTCCTGCAAGTTGATTACCTTTCAGTATACGGTTGTTTTTAACGGTTGGAGTTGGTTTGCTGGATTTTGAATGCTCCACATACACAAAATACAGTAGCTCAACAATATTTCAGCTCTCTCCTTTGTAGGGGTTTCATACTTTTGATTTTGATTTTATTGTTATCATTTTTTATTTTTGTGTATAATAACTTTTGTCAAGGCTTAAATGCTAATACGGTCCCTGTGGTTTACCATTTTTTCAAAAAAGTCCATGTACTTCAATTTGGTTGATTTTGGTCCTGTTCTTCATACGTCTTCCCAAAAAAGTCTCTCCGTCAGTGTGGCCCCACCAATTTAACATTTTCTTCCATGTGTCTAACGGAGGCCCACATCATCCCCAATCACGAGCTGACACGTGGACACACAATATCTCTCTCCTCAACTGCGCCATGTCACGTGCCACGCATAGGGTCCATGTCGTCCTAATTGAAATGCTGCGTTTTTGGCCTCTCGAATTCATCCCCTTCGGCTGAACAAATTAACCCCCCGACCCTCTCTGCAACCCTAACAGCGAAATCAAATCAAATCTCCGAAATCATCCAAGGCATGACGTCTTCAATTTTTACGGCATCCTCTCAGGGGAAAGATGACAGCGAGATCTCTACGCCTCCGGTGTGTAAATGTGGTATGCGAGCAAAGTCGAAGAGGAGCACGACTGCCGCTAATCCAGGCCGTCGCTTCTATGGCTGCATCCTTTATGGAAAACAGGTGGTTTCTTGCATCATTTGTTTGAATGGAATGTTTAAAGGTTATTTTTCGCATTGATAGTGTACATTTTTGGGAAAATGCTGTTATGGATGCATTTTTGGTATGCTGCCGTTAGTTTGGTATGCAAGAAATGGTAAGAGCCTGTAACATTGCAATTTTTTTTTTTTTTGTATTTTGCATGATCATGTGCCATGTGATTTCTTCAAATGGATAGATCCACCAGTTGAAGCACGAAATGATGAGATGTTGGCTGATCTTGTTGGGAAGCTTAAAAGGATGGATGAACAACGATGCATGATGGATGAAAAAATTCGATTGACGGATGAAAAACTTCGAATGATGGATGAAAAAATTCGAAGGCAGCAGACACGGGAGTGGCGATTGAAGACACTGTTAGTTGGTTCTTGGGCTATGTTCTTGTGCTATTTGCTAATGTAATGAAGGGATGCTGTGTGTTGGCCTTATTTTGAATTTGCTGATGCTACTTTGAATTTGTACAAATCTGTAAGGACTTGTGGTCCCTCACTTGGACAAGTACAATTGAAAATATTTGGCTCAGTAATGTCACAATTTCATTTTGATACGTGTCATCATGAATTCACCTGTGAATATAATACCAAAAAGTAAACAACTTCAATATGCATTCAATATCCACAAATCTGTGAATACCAATAAGGTGTACAAATTGAATAACACCATCTAATCTGAAGACCACATCTACAAATATGTCCTCATATTCTGTCCTCTAATATAAAATCTGTAAATATAGACAGATTGCAACATGTGCAAAAGGGTACATCCATAATTAATTACATCTAAGCATGGAATCACCCTGATACAAAACAGACAATGTCCACAAAAAGGTGTTACATCCAACAAAAGCCAAAATCATTGGGTTGCCCTCCCCTTGTTCTTCCTTGGTGACCTCCGAGGCAACGATGCTGCTTGAGGTCCAGGTTGCCCATTTGGAGCAGTGGGTTGTTGTGGTGGGGCCCTTGATCTCACCCTTGATGCAACTGGTTGGGTACTTGGTCGCTGTCCCGAACTAGATGCCACATTGGCAGAAGTTTTTGTTGGGACGTTTTGACGTGGTTGCCTCTCCAGTAGTGGGTGTTCCAGTTTCATGTTCATTAATCTGCAATTCAAGTCTTAAATTCACTTCTTAAACCTCTATAATTAACGTATGTATGGCAGAAAAAATATTACTACTGTATTGGTGTTGGGACTTGCTTGGGTTCTTGATGTTCCAGTCGTGGAGCTTGCACTTGCTGCCTCAGTACCCTACATAGGAAAATACAATTTTGTGAATTGGTTGAAACCAACAATTTAGTTCCTTAGTACAATTTATATACCTTGTCCCGACATTGCGTTTTCTGCAAGTTCTCGCGTTGTGGCCAGTTACTCCACATTTTTTGCACCGAACAGTATGTCCAGCCTGTGTGACCCGATATGGGTGTGGCTGTTCATCAACAGCTCTTACCCTGGCCTTCTTTGGCCTTCCAGCGGGCACTCGAACTTGAGGGGGCATCAATGGATTACTATCAACGTGTGGCCAGTCATCCGAGCCCGGCATAGCATGAATCTTTGCAACATACGAGACCGCATAAGTAGCCTTTCTATAATAGGCGTCCACAAAATCCTCTGGTACTCTTCTATCGTGGTATATGGCAGCGCAAGCATGCGAACACGGTATCCTGTTCAACTGCCACCTACCACATGAACACTCATTCATCCCAATGTTCACTAGCTTATGACTGTCATTCAGCGGTTCTACCTCGAACACTTCCCGTCAGACCAATTGCAAAGGTAGTACCGTGCGTCAGATTTGTTTCTCTCCAATTTGCTCTAATACGTGGGCATATATCCCACTCTGCCTTCTCGATCCCGCCCTTTTAGCAACAAACCGATTCATAATTTGCCTTCTAATGAGTTCAAGCATGTATAATATCGGTTTCTCCCTTGCATCTTTGATCCAAGAATTGAAAGACTCCGCGATATTATTCAGCAACATATCGCACTTGCTATCTGGCCTGAATGCATGCCTGGGACCAGCCTTTTGGATCGATCTCATCGAGGTATTCAAAAGCGTCTCACTGAATGATTTGATCATCGCCATGTGATAATCAAACTTGGCTCTCGTGGTTGCTCGAGCTGCAGCTTCCAACTCCTTTTTGAAGTTTTGTCCCTTGTACCCCTTGCTCTTTAGGTTGGCAAATGTCTGACACAGTGCCTTGTCTCAGAATGTGGTACCAATAATTGAAAAGCATCTAAGACGCCCTGCAGTAACGTTGAACAACATATTAGTATTACTAATCAAATACAACCAGCATATTTTTATAACAATTGAAAAGCATCTAAGATGCCCATTTACCTTTTGTCGGTCCGACATCCAAGACCATAATCGTGAATCGTCATCACCCACATCCTCCAGCAAGAGTGATAAGAACCACGTCCAAGATGCATGGCATTCAGTCTCAACAATCCCAACCGCCAGTGGGTACATGTCATCGTTGGCGTCTTTTGCAATGGCACACAACAACTGTCCTCCCAGTGGGCCTTTCAAGTGACACCCATCGACCTGATATCATCGGTCTGCACCCACTGAGGAAACCCCTCTTGCACTGCATCTAGCCGCACGTACATCCTTTCGAAAAAGACCCATTTCTTGCAATCTTGACACAGCTTCCCGGATTCTATGTCACAAGTGATTCAGCATAATCATAAACGTATTTGTATTGCTCGACATGCTTTCCAAAAACTAGCTCCAACCCAAGCCTCTTCGCTCGATATAAATGATTTTTGGAAACCTCCACTTGAAAATCCCTTCGTATTTGCTATCTCATTGCAGCAGGTGGCCAGTTTGGGTTGTCTCTTATTTGTTCAACGTAAAATTGAGCTGTATGCCGATACCCAGCTTGCGGTTCTTGTGATGGACTCCACAGCAATGTCGGTTGATAAATGACTTCACTTGAAATGACTCTTTCCAAACATCCAAGAGGCGTGTATCATCCATGGACAAGGTTGTTTCTTGCAAACTGCCCTTACTCTCACCTTGTCATTCTTTTTGAAGTCGTAATCAAACCCACCTTGTATTCCAAACAACCTCAACGCTTTCCTAAAGAGCTTCACATCTCTGAATTTCAATCCCCTCATCATTCTGATAGGGTTTACATCAAGGTCTTCCTCACGAAATTCGGGGTATTGTAGCGTCCCAGGATCCTTGCTGTCTGAACCAGCATCCTCATTCATGTCCACCCAATCATCCTTGCCACCGATATTTGTAGAAATGTCTTCACCAGTATCTACTTCATCCTGACCCCCATATCCAAACCACTCTACAACATCCTCTATCTCTCGCCCTAGCATGATGACCCTCTTGCCCATTAACTCTGTCATCAACCTCCCCTTGACCATCCTGGCCCTCCAACCCAACAGCCTCATGCTGGCAGCTGGCTACCCTATTAACACCATGTGGCACTGGAAAAATTTCTATCTCATCCTCATCTGTATCATCCCAATCACTAAACATGAGTGAGTCTTCCTCTGACTCGAAACTCTTTTCAGAAGTATTGCCATCCTCCTCTCCACCCTCACCCATACCACACCAAGACCTACCTCATCAATCCCAAGATCCTCAACAGATTCATCATCCAGCTCAACTGCCTCTCTTACTAGCAGCTCCCTTACTAGATCCCTCACCAGCTCCCTTACTAGAGCTCTGGACAGTGTTGAAGTAATTCGACCCATCCTTACTATGCACAGTATACACATGGAGGTCATCTGATGGTGTACGCTCCAACCTCTTGATTATTTGTAACACATCCTCATTACTATGGAGCCGACACAACCCGTTTCAAGTCCTTCCTCTCAATAGTACACCATAACTCGCATATATCGTTATACTTCAACTCTTTGGTGAAAGTCTTCATCATATGCGTCACAGAAAAGTAGTCAGGGTCCATATCGCCCTGGAAGCTGACGTTTCCACCTTCGTACACTGAACGTACAAAATTAAGAACTCCGCCGTGGTGTAAGAAAACCTTCACTATCTACAGTGTTGTACATGAAAAGCATGCATGCAATAGTATTATAAGTCAGCATAGCATTATAGTATACTACACTCTTTATTATACTATAAGTCATAAACCAGTGCATACAATATCATTATTATATGTCAGCAATAGAAGCAAAAGTATTATATACTAGTGCTGTAGTATATAGTATACTATACTATAATCATGCTTATATTATAAGTACACTATAATCATTATTATATTATATGCACGGTATAATATAATCATAGTCATAAACCAGACAGCATACTAGAATAGCAGGAATTGTATTATTATAAGATTATTATACTATAATCCTCAACCAATGCATACTATAATATTATAGTATACTATGTTTCAAAACAAGTAGTTAGGGTTTAGCAGCTCGTTTCATTTACTAAACAATAATATAGAATAACATAGTGTTGTGTTTACAAAACAAAATAGGATAACATAAATTTACTAACATGTGTGGTGGCATGCAACAGACAAACAATAAAGTACAAGACAAAGACAAAGCAAATTCATGTTCAATAACTGTGTAGGACCACATTGGCATATTAAATTGTAAACCCTAACACTATCACAACAGTGGGGGACCACACCTCACAAAGCACAATGTTAAAAAAAGGGGCAGGAATTAGTTCATTAGCAGGTCACTATCACAGTAGTGGGAAACAATACACGTTCCCCATTGAGACACAATCAAAAAAGGGGCCAACAAACCCAATGTTAATAGGACCCACCCTCACAACACAATGGACCACACGAGAATCAATAGAAAAGCTGGACCAGTATATAATGACCACAAAGCAGTCCATAACCCAAATTAGAATCAAATGGGCAGAAAATTTTTACCTTAACACCGTCTGTTTGCGTGAGTGACGCTGTTGAAAATTCGTGACTTCGATGGTCACCAGTCTCTTCTTTCTTGCTCCTTTCGTAATCTACAATTGCATGTTGGTTCGATTTCTTCAAGCAGGGAATGAAGATGGGGGTTCGATTGCAAATTTCTTTGGGGAAAAAGGTTAGGGCTCAAAGTTTGCGTAATTAGGGTTGGGGAGGGGGGATCGGGATTGCATTGTTCAAAACGACAGAACATAAAAAGCGCGTTTAATTAAATATGTGACATGACGCAGCTAAGGAGAGAGATATTGTGTGTCCACGTGTCAACTCGTGGTTGGGGATGATATGGGCCTCCGTTAGACACGTGGAAGAAAACATTAAATTGGTAGGGCCACACTGACGGAGGGACTTTTTTGGGAAGACGTATGAAGAACAGGGACCAAAATCAACCAAATTGAAGTACAGGGATTTTTTTGGGAAAATGGTAAGCCACAGAGACTGTATTCGCATTTAAGCCTTTTGTCAATGGGTCTAATTCATTTGACTCCCTATAATAATAAATCTTACGACGTATCCCATACTTATGGTGAGGAACTACCAAATAATTGATTTTTAAGGTTACACCAGAATGTTCGAATTAGAGATTTGTTCTCTTGTCTTAAGCAACTGAAGGAACTAGGACAAATGGAGGAAGAAAAAGCAGTTCAACGCTTCTTTGATGGTGGCGGGTAAACTACAAAAAATGTTTGTATTGTTCTACCGTTTGACAAATGGTCTTTCATTCTCGCATTTCTAGGAAGCATGGTTAGCTTCAGTCTAGATGTTTCTAATGAGTCAAGCCGATGTATCCAACCCAAAACACAAAAAAATAAAAAATAACCAAAAAAAAGGCGGTCAACAGATGGCAATGTCGTTATTATCGATTATCTGAAGGACGCATTGTAATGAAGGAAACGGTTGGAAGAAGAATCGTTAGGAAGGCTTTTAATATGTTACTGTCGACAACTTTCGATCGTCCGTGGGTACCATTGCCGGGGCTGGTTGGGGGTTTGAATTTAATTAAGATGGTAAAGCAAAGCTCACCGTTTGTTTTCCTAGCATTTGAATATATATATTATCGATTATCTGAAGGACGCATTGTAATGAAGGAAACGGTTGGAAGAAGAATCGTTAGGAAGGCTTTTAATATGTTACTGTCGACAACTTTCGATCGTCCGTGGGTACCATTGCCGGGGCTGGTTGGGGGTTTAAATTTAATTAAGATGGTAAAGCAAAGCTCACCGTTTATTTTCCTAGCATTTGAATATATATATATTTACTCCCTAGACATTGGAGTTCTTCTATTGACCACAAAAATTAGGCTTAAATGCACCCATACTCCTGTGGTATGCTTAAATGCACCACACAGATGGAGGAGGGATACCTCCCCCCTCTATTTTGGACGGCCAAAGGGAGGGCTCCTCCATCCTGGGTGGTGCTTTGGGGTGGTTAGGGTTCCAACCCTGACCGCCTAGATTGCAGCCATCTCCACCCCGTGCGGTGACTATGGGACCCCTTGGCCGCCCAGTTTTGGGCAGAACTAGGTAGCCAGCAGAGGGATCCAAGGATCCCTCCCTCCACCCCGTGAAACAACTGGTTGTGGGATGGGGGGATGTCCCCCAACCACCCTAGAGCACCGCCTGGGGTGGTCGAGGGGGGAGGAATCCCCGTCCACTTGGGCAGTTCTCTCGCGGGAGGTGGAGGAATCCCTGAACCTTTCTAGGGCTTTTTAAAAATAAAAAATTAATTTTTTATTTTTTTAAAAATATTTATATTTTTTATTTTATTTTAATGACATATGTTAAGTTACGATTGGGCGGGATGAATTTTTCATTAAATAAGTCTAACAGCTTTTGGTCGAGTGAGATTTCTTACCAAAATGACAAACCGAGTTAGCTTTTTTAATATTTTTTTAAAAAGCTAGTGTGTTTTTTATAAAGGCACTAAAACCTAGTGGATGATTTGTAATTTTTTTTTAAATGACGTGTCATTTGAGTTGACTTGGCATATGATGTGGCGAAAGTGGGCTCAAATGACACGTGGCTCGTTTTTATTCATGCAGGTGTGTTGGTGAATGCCACTTTACCACTTCCCATTAGTTTTTTAAACAGGAAGTGGACGGAGCAGTATTTTGTTAACATAAATATTACCACAAAGATATTAAAATAACTTTCTTTACCAAAGGGGCATATCTGCAACTTGAGCATGCTACAGGGATATGAGGTGCATTTAAGCACAAAATTATTAAAAAGCAAATACTGTGGAAGCCCTGCAATGCATATAGTAATGCACAACAATTCATCTTAACATCGCTTGTTTCATCATAATAAAATCCCTAAGAATTCCTTATTCTCAACGGTAGAGATTTTACAGTTCTCATATTCCATCCTTTTTATTTTTTATTTTAATTATCAATAATAATGCATACTTAATACTATATTCACAAATCTCTAAATTATAAAGTTATTGGAGATTTCTTAAATTCTAGATGTTTATAGTTCTCCGTCTAACTTGAATCATAACTTCTATTTTTTTTAAAAAAAAAAAAAAAACAGAGGAATGTATTTAGCCTAATCATCTAGTGCAAGTTTTATCCGAATTTTCTAAAATGATACTACAACAACATTTAACGAAATTCATATGACCCATAAGGTATTCAATATTTATTGTATTCATCTCTTTTTCAAATTGCATGGTATAATTCGGATAAAAAATTGTAAAGTATCATAGTTCATAAATAATCTCAATCTCTAAAAGGGTAAAAATATGTACAAAATTGCACTTATAATGATAAGTACTCACTATAACAAGTTGTCAATTGCATGCTTACCTTGAATCATATATGAGGTATTTTTTTTCCTTTTAATACAATTAACCTTGCCATTTTATACAAAGACGGGAACATGTCTAGCTCGTAATGCAAATTCGCACCATGAAAAATGTTTAAGAAGCCAGTAATTGAAATTCTTTATTTTTTTTTTACCCATAAATTTTGAGTCTTTAGATTATTGAGCTACTTTTGCAATAGATGAGTTATAATATCACTACAAGAAAAAAGACTTTAGGCGACAAATTTTTTTGTCACCCAAAGTGCTAAATTCGTCACTAATGTTTTGGGTGACAAAACCGAGTTGTCACTCGGTTTGTCACCTAAAGCCTGTCAGCCAAAGTTTTGGGTGACGATTTTGAAATTCTGTCGCTCGAAACCATTCGAACGTTTTCCAAACCGTCCGAATGGTTTTTTTTCCATAGCGACAAAATTGAAAATCATCATGCCCAGTACAATTCAACCGTTCGCATGAGATGTACGAACGTACTCTCAACACGTTCGGATGGTTCATACGAACGGTTCATCCAGGGTGACGAAATGAATTTTGTCATCTACAATCCTTGCGCACAGATATACAAAATCGTCCGAACGTACATATATCACATCCGACGCTTGTTCTGTTGAACACGTTCAAACGTTTAGTTGTAGCGTGCGCACGTTGCTACATAAAAGATTGTTTGCACGCGGAAAGAACTGTTCGGACAGACTAATTTGACGTGATGTGTGCGGACGGCTTGTTATGTGTGCGCACGTTATCAATGTCAATTAACCGTTCGGACTTCCACTCATATCGTTCGAACGGTTTTCTTTGTATTGCAACTAATTTAATTAAAATTTTGAAAATAATTTACAAATAATATAAATAGAAAGATATTCAATGCTCATAAAATAATAAAATATCTACAAATATGCAATCGTTATTAAAAGTAAATAAAATACCTAATTGATAAGTGCTAAGAAAGTAGTAAAAATATATAAATCTACCCAAATTTTCGTTTGGTGTCGAATGAGATTGCAGCTGTCTGATCTGCTCCACCAGCTGCTCACGCATATGCTCCGCCATTAGTTGCATCCTCCGTTCTTGTTGTTCTACTAGGGTCCTTTGCTGCTCCTCCATCATCTTCCGATGCTCTTTGTCTTTTTCTGTTGCTGCTCTGCATCATCTGCATCAGCTCTTCATCTTTCTTCCGTTGCAGCTCCTCCATCATCTGCAGATGCTCTCATATTGTTGCTCCATATCTGACTGTTTGACAAGAAGCGCTTCATATTCCAACTGTCTAGCCCTCATCTCCTCAATCTGTAATCTGGCCTCCTCCAACTTCCAGGACAAATCAACGGATGATACTGATGAAGATGATCCAACAGATTGTACTGAATGGCTAAACCTCGCACGTAACCCGCTTTCGTCCCCAACACCTCAGGGAAAATCTCCACTTCGGTGTATGACTTTCCCTTGACTCGTGCTGTAACTGTAACGCCTCCATTTTTTCCTACAAAATTAGAAAAGAAAATAAAAACTAGCACATATGAAACATAAACGCACACGAATGCATCATTAAATCTAATGTTACAACTTACAAAATTTTCTTGTGCATCTTCTGATGTCCACATGCCATCCTTATTAGTATGCGTCTTTTTATAAAGCAACACAGCACTAATCTCATCAGATTCTGGATTTTTCTGTACACCAAAAGAAATATAAAACGTGCATATTAAAATATCTAAGTCATTTATTTAAGTAATAAATAATAAAAATTTAAATTTATTACTTACTAACAACGCTCTCGTGCGTTGGAAAGACCTCACTCCCAATGTGTGTACAATCTTCAGCTTAGCTCTATTCTCCTTATTGATTGCACTCCTCCTCTGCATTGTACATTTACAGTTGTTACCACAATTAATAATAAAATAAAATAAACGTTCAGGACGGAATAAAAATATTTAACCTGAAATTCCTCGCTCGCGAATAAATCACAAACACGAGTCCATTCTTCCTAGTTCATATCGGGATACAGGTGCTCTAACGCCTCTTCTTTGGAATTGAACACTGAGTAATGTTGGAACATTCTATTTTTGTGCGTCCTGTACGCTGTGTTCATCGTAGACGTCACAGTGAAACGATCCTCAGCTCGGTCGTAATCTAGTTGGAAGTCATCCTTAACATATATAACAGTTAAAAATGCAAAAAAGTTTCAACAATTAAAATTTAATAAATTATACTTACCAACACTCGGTTCATCACATACGATTTAACCCCATCGGGGACTCCTTCCACTTGTCTCAAATGGGACATGTTGTCGAACGAGCGCACCAATATGACTTGAGAGCATTGAGGATGCCTTGTCATCACCGCCCGTACGTCCATCAGGGATATGGACAGTCAGCTTTCCTCCGGTGCGAGCCTTGAGTAAGGCTTGAACGTGTCTGATTCCGGACGTCGCTACAAATGAAGAATAATAAATTTAAAATTCAGTTAGCATAGAAATTTAAAAGTCATAATATTTAATTTTGATTGACGGGGTAAGATACTTACACGCACAACTACTTTGGGTGCCTACTGGACTAGCTATGTAGGGACGGTAATTCGTTCCTATCCCTAAGTGAAGGACCGACACTGCTAGTGTACTGGGACTACTCTCAGCTCGAACTGATGAATCGCACCGAAGACGTTTTCCTTCCGCTGGCATGACGTCGTCCTGTGACCAAATAAATCAATATTAGAAAAAAACACAATGAATTATGTTACTTAAAATGAATATAAAATAGACACACAAAGTAAATTGAAACGATAAAGTTACTTTAGTCCTCGGAGTCATATTCTTCAGAATCACTACAATCTTTACTGAATGATTCCGAAGAATCATCGGTTCCTTTTACTTCACGCTTTTGTTGACCACTCTTATCGTTACTGGCACATAAGCCTCGACATCATTTCTAGTCAACGAGATCATGTCAAAGGAGCTAAATCCACAAAAAGCTCAATAGACTCATTCTCTTACCACTTCCGGGATGTGTTAATACTAATAAACCAACTACTTTTTCAAGACCTAAGTTTTGAGTACTCAAGTCAAACTAGTCACATTTTAGTAAATAAACTAAATTCCCCCGCAAATAACGACTTGCCATAAAAATCAACATCTTCCCCATCATGGTCCCCCGGAACAACCACACCACTATTCTGAGTGTTACGAAACTGTTCACAAAGGACCGTGTGAAACCTAACTCCATTCACTATACACCCAGAGTAACAAAGTGCCCGTTGATCCGGACCGGATGCTAATGCATATAAATCATCCGACACCGAACCTAGATTTTCATTGCCATAGTTTGAACCTAAAATAGTAAACACGTGTTAACTTTGACTCTAAAAAAAATGATCACTTAAAATTAAACATATAATAGGAAAAAATTAAATAAATACCCGATTTCTAAACCATAAATTAAATAAATTCTTCTTCGTGCCTCCTATCAACATTTATTGGTGATTCCCTTCTCATCTCTTCAAGTGCTCGTTATAAATAAATAGATATTTTATAATAAATTAAAATATAATGAACTGATAAGTGTTTAAGTGAGCAAATATTCTTATTTGTGCTTACTCTATATGTTGGCTGATTTATGAATAGTTGTTGAGTACGTACCACTGTGCTTTTAAAAATTCCTTTATATTCAAATCTTGACCCCTACCAGCTCCCAGCGGTCGAACAGTTTGAGTAAACACAAAAAAATGACAACTTCGATCATCATATCGGTATAATTTTGGTCTTTTCTGTTAAATCTAGTATCAACTGTACCAAGGTACATTGAGCAAAAAGTTAAACATTCATTTAACACATAATTTTCTGCAATGGAGCCTCACACTGTGCCTTGTTCTTAACGAAATGCTTCATCTTTCCCATATACCTCTCCATTGGATACATCCACCGAAATTGAACTGGACCCCTAAGTTTCAGCTCTCGAGGTAAATGAACAGCTAAATGAACCTAATAGTAAAAAATGATGGAGGGAATATATGTTCCAACTTGCAAAGAATCATTTCGATGTCCTCCTCTAACTGGTCCACTACGTCTAAACATATTGTCCTTGAGCACAAGTCTCTGAAGAATAAACTCAACTCAGTCAACGCTGTACATACTTCGTTTCCTAATAACCCGTGTATCATTGTTGGTAACAGTCGCTGCAACAAGACGTGTGAGTCGTGACTCTTCATACCCATTATTTTCCCTTCATTTATATTCACGCATTGGATATGTTAGAGGCGTATCCATTTGGAAACTTGACACCCTTCAGCCATTCACAACACTTCTTACGTTCATCCTTCGTTAAAGTAAATAATGCTTGAGGCATCACCTCCTGCTGATCCCGAACTTGCAAATGCATGTCTTTTTTAATGCCCAATAATGCTAAGTCCCGCCGAGCACTAGAATTGTCCTTCGTCTTACCATCGACGTTCATCAAAGTTCCTAACACATTGTCACAAATATTCTTCTCTACGTGCATGATGTCCAAATTATATCGAAGTTTCAACTCTGACCAGTACGACAACTCAATGAATATGCTGCACTTCGTCCAACTTAACTTAATGTTAGTCCGTTTTCTCTTCTTCTGAGTCTTCCAAACGAACATAACGGTACGATTCAAGTTGTTGAAGTATCTCCTCTCCAGTGACTTCTTCAGGTGCTGCTCTAAACTCTTTTTCCATCAAATATGTCGACATCATGCCTCCACTCATGCGTCGCGGGCAAATACCGGCGATGTCCCAAAAAATAATGTTTGCCCCTATGTTTCAACCAAAATGACGTTGTTTTCGTATTGCAATTAGGGCATGCTAACCATCCTTTCGTACTCCAACCCGAGAGATTACCATAAGCGGGAAGTCATTTATAGTCCAAAGCAAAGCAGCATGTAATTTAAATGAACTTGACACGGCCGCGTCGTACGTCTGCATTCCATTTTCCCACAAGTCCTTCAACTCATCTACCAATGGCTGCAAGTAGACGTCGATATCATTCCCAGACTTCTTGGACCAGGAATAAGTAACGATAGCATAAAACTTGAATCCTTCATACATTTCCATGGCGGCAAATTGTATGGAATTAGTACCACTGGCCATATACTATATGATAAGCTCATGTTGCCAAACGGATTGAACCCATCAGATGCCAAACCAACCGGACGTTACGAGATTCCGACCAAACCATTCATACTTCTTATCGAGGTCCTTCCATACCCAAGAGTCTGCAAGATGCCTCATCACCCCATCTTCAACCACACGCTTTTTTTGGTGCCACCGCATATCCGTTATCGTTTGCCTTGATAGAAACACTCTCTGCAACCTCAGTTTCAAGGGAAAATGTCGCAGCACTTTTTGAGGGACCTTTGATTTGCTATTCTGACTGTACTTCCACCTCGATTCCCCACACACCAGACACTCTTCTAACTCGCTGTGCTCCTTCCAATACAGTACACAATCATTTAAGCACGCATGTATGTTATCGTAGCTAAATCCTAAATTATTTCTTAACTTTTTCGCCTCATAATAAGATTTAGGAAGTGTCTCCCCTCCGGCAGCGCATCTTTTATCAAGCCCAACACATCTTCAAACGCCTTTACAGTCAAATTATTCTCTGACTTCACATGAAGTAACCTAACAACGAAAGACAACTTCGAGTACTTCTTACACCCAGGATACAACTCTTGCTCAGCATCCGCCCATAACTTGGTATACGTGGAAAACCCGTCTCCAGACCCATACTTGACTGTTTCAGGACTTGGAATATTTTCACCAGCGTTCTCATCAACCCCTGCGCCAGCCTCAAAATCTTCTAACATGTCTCTTATATCATCATTTATGTTTCCCTCAGAGTCCTTGCTTAGGTTTAGGTTCTAAAGTCACTACCCGGTTAGGAACTTCTGATATCGACTCTCCGTGAAATACCCAATGAGTGTAACTCTGGTCAAACCCAATTATGTATAAATGATCCTCCATCTCGTCTACATGTTTGAACAACACATTCTTACATCTCTTACATGGACATCTTATCATTCCACGACTATCTACATAACTATGGGAAACGCTCATAAAATCCGAACACCATCACTATACTTTACACTTTTGAGTCTATCAGCCTCATAAATCCAGCTTTTATCCATATTGTTCCTTCAAAGACGAACAATAACATAATGACGAACAATAATGCAAACAATGATGACATTCACACTCAACTCCATTTCTCCGGGTGATAGGTCCTATCCCATTCAAGTTTACAATATCACGTACTGCACGTAATTGACCCAACATTGTGACTGATGCTTTAGAAATTTCGACAGCATTTCCCTCAGTCCCTTGATATACGCCTACAACATTGAGCATAAACACCACCATTGAAGGCAAGTGTACAAGCTCAATGCTGAATGTGTATCGGAAGACAAAAGGAGATTTGCATCGAAATTTTTAAACACATCAGTCACAATATCAGATACAATTACGCACATTACGCATATTGTAAACTCAAACTGTCCATAACGTGGACAATTCAAGAATTACACCGAGTTTGTTATCGAACTCCGTGTAATTCTTAAACGGGGCTAAGGCTACTAATTAATGAATGCATGAACATGACAGCAAAAACCGTTCGAACGCTATTAACCTCCGAACATAAAATATAAGCGTTCAGACCATTTCGAAAAACACAAACTTTGATATCTTAAAATCCATGCTTTTCATCATAAAATAAAAAAAACATTTAAAATCTATTAACCTTAAATGCAATCCAATTTGAAATCCCAAATGAGTTGCTCTTTTAACACTCTTTTCAATGATATTAACATCTTAAATCAGCTCCCCTCTTCTTTTCTTGCTCAAATCTCTCAAATTTCTAAGTTTTGATCATTTTCGATATACTGTCTGCGATTTCCAGTCTTTCAAACGAATATAAACCGTTCGGACGAAAATATATTCGTTCGGACACCTACGTGTAAAAGATTACGAGGGAAAAACATGCTGCCTAAATTTTCATACGTCCGAACAAAGACTTACAGCTGACGACACCGTTTTAGCAACCACCAAACGATAGTGACTGATCTAAAAGAATGTCCGGACTCACCATAACCGTCCGAACACTTTCTTAACTTTCACGGCGCCGTTTGGAAACCCATAAATGACAGCGTCTTAACACTACCATCTAAAACAAGCGTCCGAACCCTTTTTAACCTACTGTCTGGATTGGTTTCTTGCGAAGGACGACACCGTTCGACCTTACTGTAATACGCCAGACGGTTATCCTCCTGTCCGAACGGTTTTGACAATCTTATTTTTTTTTCTTTCTAATATAAATAAGAGTGCACGTAGTGTAATGAAATTGGGAAAGAGTAACGAAATGAAATAACATAAAGCAAAACGGAATAACAACAGCTACAATCCCAATATACGTACTCAAAACATAAAATAAAAATAGATGTCCTCAAAATATAATAAAAGATCCTAATCATCAGAGAGATGTAGAACCGCTCGGACATCGCTCATGTGCTCCTCAAGCAACACGACTCGCTCAGTCAGGGCAACTAGCTCTGCATTGGTAGCGACGCTCTTCAGGGCCAACTGAACCTCGGATACTTGCTTCTTCAACTTAGCATCCATGCTCACAACCTTAAGCTCTAGAGCTGATAGCTGAGAACTGATATTACCCACCATCTCATGGGTGGGCTGCATGACCGCTCGCATCTGCTCAGTCAACTCGGTCATCATAGACGCCACCCAACTCGCTGCTGTCCCTCGAGTCCCTGGGAAGAGCCTTGTCCAAGATCTTGCTCCTCGGTCCCCTGAGCCGGCTCCTCTCATCTAGCTCTAGCTACCCGAGCAACACCTAGCACTCGTCGTGTCTGCGCCATCGACTTTGAGAGTGTTGTCTTGTTAATCGACCCAAGTGGAAGCACCCTAGGCTCGTCGGCACCCTCGGGTACCATCAAGTTATGCAGGAACTGGGTCAGAAGAACTCCATAAGGCAACGAAATCTAAGCATCGGTCTTCAGGGCCTCAGCACGGACGCATTGGTAGATGAATGATGCCATATCAACATGAAGCCCCCGTACAACTACCATGTACAAGAACTCGGCCCGGCCATAACTCAACTCCGTCGTGTGCTTCTTCAGGTCGATGGTGGAGCATAAAATCAGGTGCATAATCCTCCAGAACGGAGTAACTGCCCGTGAAGCATGTTGCTTCCCTCCAGAACGATAACGTTTCATGTTTGTATAATAATTCGTCGCGTCCAAACTCTTTTAGATACCGTCGAACTAAACACAAATAGTAAAATTTTATAACTTTTAATATAAAACAGTCTAGACGTATTTCATGTAACGTCTAGACACAAACTTAACAACAACGTATTTCCTTTTTATACTAAAAGAATTTCGAACGGGTTATTTAGACGTTTGGACGGTATATCTAAACGTCTGGACGATACTGGGACGAAGACCGAGTTAACTCAAAACCTCCCACACACTACCCAAAACACACCAAATCACAAACAAATACACTTAACACAATCCTAACACTGAACACAATCAATTTCTACGTAAAAATCAATAAAAAAACACAATGTAGTATACAAAAAATAGAATTGAAATCCTATATATAAAACTATAAAAAAATAAATTTTTAAAGCAAAAATCATGTTAAAAATCAATGACACATACCTGGATGTGATTAGAATGTGAAGATTTGACAAAAAATCAACTGACAATCGAGAGAGATTAGATGATAAAATGTTCGGTTTAATGAAAATGTCAAACTGTTCGCATTTTTCATAATCCGTTGAACCAGTCCGGACCGCTCATAGCCGTCCGGACGCTTATGCGCACACGTGGCCCAATGAGAGTCCTCCGCATTAAATGTCAAAATTTAAACCATTTAAAACGGTTCAAAAAAGTAATTACGTTCGGACGGGTATGGAAAGTCCGGATTGTTTTTACCTGACTTCGCGCGACGTGGAAGCACACGTATGATTGAATAAACGTCAAACTACATCTGGACATTGTAATAGAGTTTGAACAGTTACAACTGTTTTCAACCGTCGTGTAACGTAAACACGTGTAAGCCATGCGACTGTTGCAACATTCGTCCGGACGCATAACGTGCCCGTTCAAACAAGTGTCGTAATATCAAACGCGTGCGGACACTATTTTTATACGTTCGAACTCTAACCTTTTAAACGCGTCATTGTTCTACCAGAGGTGGGTCAAGACGTATATTTTCACTGTTTGGATGCATGGCCGCATTTTTTTTTCTCTTTTCAATAAATTTAATTTATTTAAATCATTTCACTAACACAATATTAATTATAACTAATCAACTATTTTTCCGTTAACATAGCACTCGTACAAGTAACCCTTTTAATTATACTAATCGTCCGTTTAAATTTTAATAAATTTAAACTAATGAAAAAATGTAATTAATATGGAATATCAAACATAATTTAAATATCGAACGAAAAACACAATCATAATGTTTAGTACAAGTCGAAGATGATCCTTCTAAAGATAAATTAATAATAATGATAAAATGTAAACATGAAACTACTTTGAATCACGAGATGGCTCGTCTAAATCTTGTCCAAGGACATCACAAACATGCGCCAAATGCTCCTCTACATGGAGTCTGTTCCCACTTGTAGTATGGCCAAACACTCCACAAGTGGTACACTTTGAAGGCTTACAATTTAATTCCACTTTGACTTTGGAATATCTTTAATTAAACATACCTACTGGATATTATATATATGATCCACCCATAAACTACTATTGAACCTCGTTACTATAACTATAAGATCATGAGTACAGTTCATATACGTTATAGCCCAACTTACTTGCCCCCTCAAAAGAAAAAGATTTCTTACATATTTATTACGCTTTCAGTTGCATGCCGTCGGCACGGCATACCAAGAAATATAGAAAAGAGCCCCCCTTTTTTCTCTCGCCTTCTTGTCCGGCGCCTCTGTTCCCATCTTTCTCTTTTACCGCAATCTTATAGAAAAGAGCCCCCTTTTTTCTCTTACCTCTTTGTCCAGCGCCTCTGTTCCCATCTTCTCTTTTACCGCAATCTCTGGGGAAGGGAGATCAAGCTTCGGCTCCTTCTCCCTTCCCTTCCTCCTCTTTGCCCTTTTATTTTCTTCTTCTGATTCTCTCCTCCTTCCTTCCGTTCTTTTTGTTTTTTTTTTGTTTTGTTGTTTTTTTTTCTGCGTTGTTTTCTCTTTTGTGGGGTTTTCGTTTTGAGAGAAGAAACCCAGATCTATTGCCTCTGGTGGCTAATCTCCGTGCACGTGCCCTCCCTTCTTCTTTCTGGTTCTCCGATCTGCCTTCTCCTTTTTGTTCGGTGGCTTGGTCTCACGCGCTGTCTAGGATGGCTTCTTTTGGGTTTTTTTTTCTAGCTTCTTTTGCTCTGAGCCCTTGCGTGCTCCTGCTCTTCAGTCACCGGATTTCAGTGTGGTGCCCTGCTCAACCGTCTTCAGATCTGCCACTGCTCCCTTTCCTGCAGCAATCTCGCCTCTGGTCTGTGATTGTTGCAGATGACTCGTAGGCTGCTTGGAGTTCTTCAGTTAACCGCCTTTAGGGCGGCCCTGTCTTGGCTCTTGGCTCGGACCATGGCCAAGAGCTTGTTTTTCTGTTATTTTCTTTTCTGTTTGCAGTGGTTGTTTGGGGCGGTTTGTAGGGTTCCCCCACCCTCTGATGTACTGTCTTTTGGTTGAATGCCATGTTTGCATGATCTTGTCGCACGGGTGACGAAATCATCACATCCCCACATCTGAAGACGGCCGACCAAAAGCACCCAAACTATATGACTAGTGGAAATCATTTGCTAGTTCATTCTGATCATTACTGCCATTGAATAGGGAAAAGTATGCGCATCATGAAGTTGTCACTTACTAACTAGGATAGCGATCTACGACAACCTGCCTTCGTTTGACAACCCACATGAGGTTCTTTTTGCTCATCCCTGGCGTTGCACCAAAGCCCTCACTGACAAGTGCAAGACTCTTACCATGATTTAGCGAAGCATCCTGAAACCAAAAGCAGGAGAAATGAGAGAACTGCTCATGAAGAAGAAGAAACCGCAGATGCATATGCCCTAAAACACAACGATCGTTACACAACGGGAATTTTGGAAATCAGAGAAATGGTTTATATATATTTTAAAGAGTTAATCAAGGCTATGAAAAGTTGTATGGTTCATATTATGCCGAGACGTCACGATTCGGTCGAGTTGCTCAAAATGGTACCATAATAGCTGTAAATGATTCATCAGCGTCTCCAGAGACGATGTACGATCTGCAACTACTTCATATGATCGAATAGAAAAATTCTGCCGGAACACTAAACCATTCTGATCAAGTCGCCCAGAGCGAAAAAGATCCATGTTCATGTCGGACTCATTCATTGGTTGCCAATAAGGTATCGTCCACTGCTTCTGATCAGGTATTGTCTTAAGGGAAGTCTCAAGTAGAGGCGACGACGCGTTACAGTCATTCTTCACACCTTCCAATCCTGGTGTTGCAAACCCAACTTCGGTACCATTTATTTTGGTGGAGGCATCGGCATTTACCTTGACCGGAAAGCCTCCGGAAGCCTCAGCAGATTTCGACTTCGTTCTTCCAAAATTGAGGAGCTTGCGGGCGGGCTTTGCTCTGGAGTCTGGAGCCGGAGAGGCTGCAGGAAAGAAAGCGCAAGTAGCAGCAATGGCGACCATGATGAAGCAGTAGAACTCAAGGGAGTCAGGAAAGCTTTTTGCCGGTCAGAGTGCTGTTTCACTCGGAACTTTCAGAAAATACGAATCAGACAGCAACAAACAAAACATCGTTTCAAATGAAGAACAGAAAACAAAGCAAAAACTACTTCATATGTCATGGGCAAGTTCCAGTTTCCATAAAGAAAACAGAGGGATGGCACACTAACTGTACACATGATATAGATGTTTGAAACTTCTACTCACTTTCTGGGTTTGCGACGTCGCTAATTATTTCTCCCTTGCCACTACTTCCCGAGTTTGGTTTCACAATTCTAGACGCGGGAATTGGCAAGAGAGAGAGAGAAATGTGGAATTATGATAACGGATTCTGTTTTATGATAATTCAAGTCATATAAAAAATAAAAGTTTAAATACACTTTGTACTCTTTAATTATGTAAGTCTCGACACTTTGAACCTCAATCTATTCTTTTTGTTATATTATACATACCAACTATTGATTTTAGACATTTTGCATCACACTTTAAAATTTTCGGTTAATTTAGATGGAAAATAATTTTTTGATTTACGAAATGACAATTTTGTTCCCATATTTTTTTTTGCAGTGACCATTTTATAAGGTAAAATTGTAATTTTAGGGACCAAAAAATAAATTTCCATCCGAATTGAGATGAAAAATTTTAACAAATGGTGCAAAGTGTTTGAAATCAATAGTCGGTGGGTGCAATGTGACAAAAATAATAGATTGAGGTGCAAAATGTTAAGACTTCCAAAATTAGGGTACAAAGTTTATTTATCCAAAAGAAAAAAATGATATCACACTGATCAAGGGACGTTGCTTAAAAACATTAAAAAAGAGAAAAGAAAAAAAAGCCACCTTACGATCTTCAACTCTGGTGCAAATAGTGTTCAAGTTCATGAAAACTTTCATTAAAAAAATATTGTACGTAGCTAATGGGATTTTAGCCTCGAATCCTTGCTTTGATTTAAGTCATATTTCTTAGAGTGGTGAAGTTGTTATATTAAATGTTCGATTGGCTTGAAATGTCTCTTCATAATTTACAAACCTCCTTGTCCTTAATGGTTGCTTTGATCCAATATATGACCAGAGAGCTGCCTTCAATCCCAATATATGATCGCGAAAGTAATTGCGCTGCTACGATTGTACTTGACCTTTTGGGTTTTGGTAAATTCATTTGTTAACATAAAATTTATTTCCAAATCCTATGACTCCGGTCATAATTAGATGTTACTTAAACCACCTCTAAAGTCATGTACTAATTCGCTAGCTAGAATATAATAACATTAACAACGAAACGTCTTTTTAACAGACTAGGCTTGGCTCGTATGAACTCTCTTTAGTGGTAAACAACGAAAAGCATATCCCTCGTAGTGTCAATAACTTGCGCACGATCAATAATACTGCCAAAATTATAGCGGACAGGATCTCGGCCGACTATGGCACAAACGATTCTCTCCCACTCCTTCCTAAGATCGCAAAAGAAAAAGACCCAACCCATACCCTTAATTCACACGCGATTCCATGTTGCCGACCATTAATATTTTGCTTCTCACGGAATATTGTTTTTTGCTTTCCTGTTTAGCCGACGGGCCTTTCTGTACTCACCGTTTTATAGACTACGAACTAAGATCCCAACTATATTCAAACGTATACGTACGTAGCACTCTCCAAACATAAAATTTTGTCTTCACGAACACAGGATCGGTAAAGCATTTTTGGTTGACCGCACGCAGAAATTAGTTCAATTGCGAAACCAGTTATGTGTAGGTTGACTTCACTTGTATTGCTTTCCAAGCTATATTTCATTTAACGGTAAAAAGGTAAAAAAGTGAAGAGCGACGTCCTTTAAAACTATTCACTACGCTACAACAAACTTGAATTCCCTTTATTTTGAATTCCGTCTCAAAAAATCAAAATTCCGTCACAAAAGACATTTTGAGACATATTGAGTCCGTCCTGACAGCCATTTCAATATTCTCGTCCGAAAATATTTTTTGTAACAGAAAAATAATTCGTCTCCAAAAGAATTTACTTTTTGGGACGGAAAAAATTATCCCAAAAGGTGTATCGTCGCGAAATACTACTTTCGTCCCAAAAAGGTGTGTTCGAACACATCAAACGGGATGGAACAGATCTTTTTTGAAACTAGAATGAAAGTAATTAAAGATTCAATATTGCTTTTTTGTTCAATACCGTTCTTACACATTCGAACTTTTCCTGAAAAACGTCGGAAGCAGCAACTAAGGGCAACCATGATTAAGCATTAGGGAAGTAGCAACAATGGCAATAACCCTGATTAATTAAGGCGGATACGGCGAAGTTGCCCGTCTTCGAGCTGTTCTCCTCAATTCATCTGTTTATTGGGAAATAATTACCTATATATACGCTTCGGCTTCAAAAAAAAAAAAAAAAAACACTTATACGGTTGGTCGTTATGTCGCACCTAGTCTGCATTTTGTTCTAAAAACCCGAGTGGCAACCTATAAATCCACGATCTATCTGCACATTCAAGCCCTCCTGGAAATGTTAGTTAGGTGAAGGTCGTACCTGAGATGGGCCATGCACATTCATTTTTTTTTAATAACTGGTAAGTGACATTCTAAAGTCATCGGTCTTCTACCGAGCCAAATCTCACAATCATTCTTCGGCTTATTGTATAATCAGCAGTTCAAACAAGATCTAATATTGCATCAGCTTGATTGATATATAGTGGAGTAATAGGTGCAGGACGGGTTCAAATTCACTCCTAATAGGTAAGATCCAATCAAGTCCTAATAAATGGCTCACCTTCAACCACTGCATTAATGAGTTTTATAGAAAGGCCAGATCAAGTTATCCAAACAAAGTAATACAAAAAAATAGAGTTGTGGAACCCTTAATGTGCTTCCGAACTTGATCTGAGCCATCGATGTAACTACTTAATGGTCACTGCATGCTATATTGGAGTGAGGTAGCTAGGGGAAATAAATACTTTGTGTCCAAAAATCATAATGGGAAGGTCAGAGAAAGTCAGATATATCCGAGAAGGATTGAAAGCGGCTCAGAGCCCACATAAGAGTTCTGCAGATAGTCGCTGAAGAAAGTTGAAATGTGAAGTAAACGATAAGGTTTTCTTATAGCCTTATAAAAGGAGAAATAAGATTTAGGAAAAACGACAATTTAACCCTAGATATATCAACCATTTGAGATCCTTAGTAGAATCGGTCGAGTGGCCTAGCAAAACCCCATACCACCAATATCTAAGGAGTGCTCAATGTCTTATATATCTATTTTTAGCTGTTATGTTCATGACTCTACCCATGTCGTCAACTGCGGGCCGTTACGAGTTCAAGAGAATCTATCCTATTTTTTTGAGACTTTACGAATTTTGTAGCGGAAGGAAGAAATACTGTGTACTAAAATTTTCATCTAGTGAAAGGGTTGTGGGATAACCATACCAAACGAGAGGCTACCTAAGAACTCCACGAGGAAATGAGACGACCGCTCCGCCCACTTATTTTCGGTGCTATATTGTTTTAACGACCAAAAATGTTCCTTTATCGACAATGCTATAAGTAAAGTTTTTTTTATTTTTTCAACTTTGTTTATTGTGATAAAATTGTTATTTTTCGTGCTTCTTTAACTTTCTACTTATTGAGCTAGCGTAGCTCACCACTTAATCTCATATTTTTTATAGTTGGTAGAAGGATCAATTAGAGAAGTTTGTAGAGCTTCAGGTAGATTTGTGTTTCAAAAGCATGATTTGTAAGAGTATTTTTGGAGATAAATTTTTAGAAAGTCGTTATTGATGAATCAGTTGGTTTATGGTCAACACGTCAGAGTAAATGCATCTCGATCTTCTTGTATCCTTTTTCTATAAAACAACAAAGATGACCCCCGACACCAGGGTAGGGAACCTTCGATGCTTAAGTCAGTTTCCTTTTTATACGAATTTCACTATTCACTCACTCCAGAACTACTTACCTATTTTCATCGACAGCTTCTCCTTTTATAGTGTTTCTCCCACGTTCCCCTCTTTCCTTTTTGGCGGGAATTTTAACGGGAATTTTATCCCTGTAAGGTTGTGTTCCGCGATATGCTCTTCTCATGTCTCCATAGCGGTTACTTGCCTCTACCATGGGAATGTAGGGATCGTGGAGTTATTGCTCATCGCAAGCTATTATGTAACTGCTTGTGACACGTATAGCAATTTTTCCTTCAGGATTTAACATGGTATGGGCTTGATTGTAGCTATTGGGCCTCAATAGAGATGTAATCATGTTTCTCAGCCCAGATCAGTTTGGGCCAGATTCGATTCGGTATTGGTATCATCAGAGTCCCCCCATTCTCGAGCATATTCGAGTAGGAATCGGGTTGCGAATGTTCACTATGCTTTGGACATCGAGGTATGAGGATAAAGAAGCTAATGCATTACAAACTAAATCTTTATTAATGATTACATCTCGGTCCAAGGAGGAATCACCCATTCGATTACATCTCCAATGGAACCTAAATATATATCACAATATCAAAACTCTTTGTTCACATAGCAAGTGTTGCAGAACTAACGTCGGTAGTTAATCCACCATTCTGGGAACGATGCTGGGATTCCGGACTGTTTCTGGAATGTGGCAAGATTCTTTTTTAGGATACTTTAATTTGTCTTTTAGTCTATACAAGTGTTCATCGGCACGACACCATCTGGTCATCACCCAATCTAGGATGGCTCTTCGCACAACCTCCATTTGTTCTGCTCGTAATTTCCATGGAGCTCTGAAATTATGTCTACTGCAGTTTACCTCTCATTTTTCTTTTGGTGGTGATAGACCAGGGCAAGGAGGTATTTGGCTTTCGAATTCCCTTCTTCGCTGAAGCGTGAACTTCCCTTAGTCCTTCTTCAACCATTGTGGTCCAACGCATTTTCTCATTGCCTCAAACGAAAAGTTCATGTAGGTTCTGGTTTGCATAACATTTGTCACTGAGGATTCTCCATACTTTGGTCCTAGGATATGGGATGGTATATCTTCGATCTTCAATCTTTGATACATCGTGGGTCCGTGGGATGCTTGATAGATTGCTTAGATACTAGGTAGAAACCTTGCCATTCCCTTGGGTTGTCGTGGACAACCCTACTTATCACTTCGAACCATAGTTCTTTAGGTAGGGCTTGAGGGCTTCTCTTCGATGATCGCATCCTTATTTTCTTTGCTGTCTTTTGTGGCTTTTCTTTTCTTCTATCCCTTTTGGTTATGATGGTCCCTCTTTATATATCTATATATGTTTGGCGGTTACTTTTTTGAAGAGATTATTCAGGGAAAACCGTTCAACTTTCTGTGCGTCGTTTCTTCATCTTTCAAATTGCACGTCCCTTTGATTCCGCATTTTTGGCTTCCGATGCTTCAACTGCTTTCTGTCTGTGGTTGACATGTGGTCACTTAAAATCTTTACGAATGATCGTGGGCATCAATATGCTATCTCTTCGCATGCCTTGAGTAACATGTAGCATTTAATACGGCCATTTTTGATACTTGACGCTTCGGCTGATTGTCGTCTGTAACGACATGTGGCCTATATTTGTGTTTTTGTGATTTCAAGCATAGTCTTGTGTCACTTTGCCATGTATTGGGTAGTCTGTTGCTTTTTGTTGCAGCTTTCAACCTTTGACGCTCCAATTTGATTATCGTCTATATGATGCATGGCCTTCTAGCAATCATGTGAGTTGATATGTATCATTTCACCATGCTTTGGAGCAGTCCATACTATTTATAATGGCGGCTTTATGGCTTCCGACGGCTTAAGGTTGTGTACGTTAGGTCAATTTTTTATTTGAACGGTATGGCCAAATATGGCTCCTGCTTATGATCGATGTACAACTACATTGATGTTGGTTCATTTTTGGCAAAATTATCTCTTCATTAGTGTTGCAACCAATTGGTTTGGTTCATATTGGAATATTTGATCCCATGCCGCGAGGAATAAAAAGAGCTTTTATGGAATCCAAGTCAATATTATTAATTATTGGAAAGGAAACAAAGCATCTGGACCAGGCCATTGCCTCAATATGTACTCATGAAGGCGTTTGAACACCCAATTCATGTAACAAGTCTTACAAAGGTCTTTTTCCTAGCCTTTCCTACCGCGATCTACCATGAAAGGAGGGTTATAACCGTCCGGGCAAGGGATGTAATTTTCCACGCAGAAAATTAGTCCGCCATACCCAATGTGCTGTGTTAACGACCCTCGCATGATGTTTGTCAGTATCTGCATCCCTTTCCTCCCGAGTTACATCCGTAAATCCTAGATCATATTTTGAGCTTGTACCTGGAATGTCTCCTCTTTTGCAGCATGGTAAAAGATGGCTAAAAAGAAGTGCGCTGACTTGTGTTCTTTAGAAGCCGATGCCCACAATTTGTCGATGGCCATGAAAGTTATTCCTTCTTCTCGGAGGTGCCAGGCCACTTCTACAAAAACCTCGTGAGGGTTTTTCACTTCACGGTAGTATCGTTTGACCTTATGCCAAGTGGGGGTTGGCAACCAGGGAATGGAGTAGTCCTCCAGATTCATCCTTTTGAAGGACAATTCGTTTGAGGCCACATGATGGAATTCCCGAGACACCAATCTAAAATGTTTCTAGTTGTCGACGTCGCATTTTGCCACATAGCTGGTAATGATGATGAGAACGTTGAGGGGGAGGTATGGGAGCCAATTGTTCTCCTTCAGTTGTATTAAAGTTGTTTTCTGACTTTTTGTTGCCATCTTTTGAATGTTCTGTCATCCTCGGGATGTTTGTCCGTCCTTTTATAGACGCTACGGCTGGTGCATTCGTTTAATCATGGCTCTCATGGGTGCATATGGGGTATCAACGTGGGTTTGAGTATGAATTTATTTCGGTGCATCCGTAATTTTTCCTGAGGAAAAATGCCTTGCCTGTCTTTCACGACGACGGGAAATTCGGTAATTTGGCGCCTTCTAGTCAGTTGATCGTGGTTTGGTGGGTATTGTTTCGGGAGTTGCAGAAAATCTTCTGACGCGTCACTTCTCATATCCGAACATCATTTCATTCTTTAATTAGCCGTCATTCCTCACGACTGTTCAGCTACAGGTCAAATTGACGTCGTTCCAAACTTCTCATGGAATTCTTTGAAACAGTGCGTCTTTGGCTGAAGGGCCTCTTAGTCATTATACCTCCTTTTATTTAGGGCTGCTCTCTCTTGCCTTCGTCATTTTTCAAATCCTTTTTCTTGTTTCCCAATCCTTCTAGATTCTTCGTCTTCCATCCTTATTCCCTTCCTGCTATTTACCTATTTTTTTGCTTTCTCGCAATGGTGAACGTTAGAGGTTCTTCGAGTGGTGCTACTAGAGTTCCTAGAGTGCCTGAAAGGCATAAGGGCCGTTGGGACCCTAGTCAGATGGTGGAGGCTGACTTTGAAATCTTTTACATTGAGTATCGTTTTCCCAGGGGGACTCGCTTTTGTCTTCCGTCTGTTGACGAGACACCTTACACAGATGGAGCCAAGGGAGAAATGTGCTTCGTCAAGGCTCCTTTAAAATCCAGGGTAAGATTTCCTCTTCCCCTTCGTGTCCAAAAAATCTTAAGGTCTTTGCATTTGTGTCCGATCCAGATAGTCCCTAACTCTTGGAGGGTTTTAATGGGTTAAGCCGTTATGTGGCTGATGTATCTTGAACTTGAATGTCAACTTTCTCTGAAAGAGTTTCTATGGTTTTATACACCCATTTGTTCTCCCCAAGTTGACAAATTTTGGTATTTTCATCATCGTAATCAAGGGGTTTCCCCGATTACTTCTTACCTGGATACTAACAAGGGGTGGCATGATCGTTACTTTTTCATGTCTGGTACTGGATGAGAACGCTTCCCCGGTGAGGACCACCGAAGTGAGTCTTCTATGTGTAGGGTGTTTGGATCTGTTCCAAATCACTATAGGAGGGAAATCACAAGCCTTACTTTGACAGAACAGGCTCATGTGGATGCTATTTTGGAAGCTGGTTATGTAGACTGGAATGCTTTGGTTTGTAGGGAGAAAGAGGGCTATTTGGGACATATCATGTTCGAGTCCTTTCCTAGGGTGAATCTTTCTTCTCGTTCTGAGAAAAGTTCTCATGAACATCTTCCGTGTGAGGATTTGAGGAAAAATTTTTCTCGTTTTCCTTCAGGGGTACATCTACCAAATAGACATATTCTTGAGAAGCCAAGGGTTCCTCTTATAATTCTTCTTCAAAAAAAGAAGAACATCTCCCCCCATGGCTTCTGAGGCTGAGGAGGAAGAAGTGGAAGAAGCTTCTTTGGATCATACATCTTCCAAACGTGGCGCAGGTAGCGGTGAGAATTTTAAAACATGGGATCTTCATTCCATTTATTTGCTAGTCATGATTTTGTTATTTTTGATCATTTGTAGGTTTTGAGGATGTTCCTCTCGTGCTTGGCCTTATTTTTGAGGTTCGTGTGGAGATATTGACTCCTACAGTGAAGGAAATTTATGAGATCGGGACTCCTTCTTTCAGCGTTGCATTGGCGGCTCCTTCCGTTCATTGGCGCCTCTACGGTTCTCCCCGCTCTTTTGGTCAAAGTTAAGGAGCAAGTTACCAGCTCTCCTTCCTTGGATGATTTCGGGGATTCTGATTCTGAGCCCTCGGTGCCTCCTACACGGCGTTCAAGACCATATGCTCAACCTCTTTTGAATGAGGAGATGATGGAAGACGCTTTGCAAGCTCCCCGACATGGAAGACGCTTTGCAAGCTCCCCGACATGTGGATGGTCTGTCAAGACAACGATGGGATGAGCTTGGAAATAAGGCCTCAGTTTCCTTGCCGAAATAACCACAGCTACTGCCAACTTGTCGACGTCGAGATATCAAGGCTCGACTCTTTACAGGGCTTTGCTCCTGTAATATATGGGTCGTTGTATACCGTTATCATCTCTTATAAGCGTTGTACTTACTGCTGCATCAGAAATAGCAAGATAAAGGTAAGGTGTCTCTCCTAGAATAGGGGAACTGAGGAGCGAAGGGTTCGCCAAGTATTCCTTGAGCTCTTCAAAATCTTTTTGACATTCCTTTGTCCATTCGAAGGCCTTCCGTAGCGTTTTGAAAAATGGCAGATATTTATCTGTAGCACGAACAACGAATCTGTTGAGTGCCGCTATGCACCCTGTGAGTTGTTGTATTTCTATGACGTTCTTCGATGATTGCATGTCCAGGATGGCCTTGATTTTCTCTGGGTTAGCTTCGATTCCTCGTTGAGATATAAGGAATCCCAGGAATTTCCCGGAGAACACTCTGAAGGCATATTTTGCTAGATTCAGGCACATCTTGTATTTTCAGAGTACTTCGAAGGCTTCGGCGAGATCTATGACGTGATTTGCTGACTCCCGTGTTTTCACCAGTAGATCATCTACGTAAACTTCCATGTTACGTCCTATCTTCTTTTAGAACATCAAGTTGACCAGTCTTTGGTAAGTCGCCTCAGCATTCTTCAGTCCAAAAAGCATTATATGGTAGCAATAAGTGTTTCGATCCGTTGTGAAAGAAGTACATTCCCGGTCGATGTATGCATCTTGATCTGGTTGTAGCCCGAGAAAGCATCCATGAACCTGAGGAGTTGGTGTCCTACTGTCGAATCGACGAGGGAATCGATTCTCAGGAGAGGGTAGCAATCTTCACTATGACCACATTCGCTAGCCAACTGGGATAGTTGACTTCTCTGATAAATCGGGATTTGATTAATTTCCCGACTTCTTCCTGGATTGCCCGACTTCTTTCCGAAGAGAAACTTCTCTTGCGTCGTATGACCGGTTTGACTTCAAAACGTATATTTAACCTGTGGGTAATAACTTCGGGATCTATTCCCGGCATATCTTCATACGACCAGGCGAAAACTTCGTTGTTTGCTCGAAGAAGTTCCATAAGATCTTTTCTGGAATCACTAGACAGTTGGGTGCCAATCTTCACTGTCTGTTCCATCTTTGTTTGCCCAAAGCGGTACTTCCTCCAACGGTTCTACTGGTTGCGCTTGGAATTCTTCCTGATGTCCTATAGCCATAGTTTCTATGGTTCCTTGGATGTCTGAGAGATAACATTTCCTTGCTAACTCTTGATCGCCATTTGCCTCCCTTATTCCCGATTTGGTCGGAAACTTCATCTTCAAGTGATAAGTCAACACTATGGCGTGTAGGCGATTCAAGGTGACCCGACCTATAATGGCATTGTAGGAAGATTCTCCCTTAAGAATTAAGAACTTAACTGAGAACGATGCTTCATGTGGAGGTTCTCCTACTATGAAAGGCAATTATTTTATCCCCAGACTGAACACTCCATGGCCAGTAAACCTGGTGAGTCGGGTGCTTTCCTTTCTCAGTGCTTCTCTTCACCGCTTCATTTGGTTGTATGCGGTAGTGTATAAAATACCAGCAGAACTTCCGGTGTCGACGAGTATGCGTCAGATATTGTAATTTCCTATCGTAGTGTCGATCACCAGAGCGTCGTCGTGTGGATATTCAATTCCTGCCATGTCTTTTGTTGTGAACGTAATAGGCTTTTCCTCTTCCGACATCGGATTCCGAGATTTGCTGTTTATTTTTGCGACAAGTAATCGCCTCAAGTAGGTTTTTCTTGTAGATTTGGATGACTCTCTTGCTGTAAGACCTCCGAAAATTACCCTGATTTTGCCTATCGCTCTTGGTGGCGAGCGCCGTTCTTCCGACTTTTCTCTTTGTTGTGGGGCTTCATTTTTCCTATGATCTTCCCAAGGTGCCCTCTCATCCCTTCGGTAGGGCCAAAAACGCTGGTTCTCGGGAGTCCTTGGTTCCTTTCGGAATGGCTCGCCGAATCTGGTCGTAGTGAATTGTCGGAGACGCCTTTGTTGAATAAAGGTCTCTATCTGTCTCTTCAGAAGTACACATTCGTCCGTGTCATGAACATGATCATTATGAAAGCGACAGAATTTCCAGTCATCTTGTTTGTCGAGGTCGGACCGCATTTTTAGGGGCCATCGTATCTTGGGATCATTTCGAATTTTCATGAGAATTTTCCCCAGAGGCATGTTAAGGGGTGTAAATTGTAATATTGGGTGATCTGTTCGCGGTTTGCTTTTAACCCCCAAGACCGTGTTTGCAAAGTAAAGTCTAATTTAGCACAAGTATATAGATGCAATAATAGAATAAGTGCTAAATGTAAAGAGTAAGATAGAGAAGCAAACACGTGAGTTTTAAGTAGTTCGGCAAACCCGCCTACATCCACCCCTCAAGCTCCTTTACCGAGTCTTGAGGTTTTTCCACTATCTTCCAAATAGTGTACACTCTAGCTTCCGGGTGCTAAGAAACTTACAAGTGCTTTCCCGAGCTCAACACTCAAACCCCCAAATGATTTTTTGGGCTCACCACTCACAACCCAACCAAGCTTGAGATATACCCTCTCTAAGCTTCTTCTTTAGTGAACAACCTCACTGAAGGAATAACCTCTTTTGGATAGGAAGATACAAGAATAAACTCTCTCAAAGAGTGGATATGAAAATGGAAAGCTCTATCTCTTTGATTCACATAATGACAAGGATGTGAAAACGTAATTTGTGTGAATGATATGAGAAATATGGAATAAGAAAGTTTAAGATATTTCTCAAGCTATGTAAAATAATATGTGGTCGATCTCTCTTGTTTAGAGACAATAGGAAGGTCTTTTTATAAGCCACATAGAAAACTAGCCGTTTATAGCCGTTAGGGGTTGATTTGACAATTTTACCGTTGTACCGGTCGACCGCTTCATGTACCGGTTGACCGCTTCAACTAGCCGTTGCTCAACGGTCATAAAATTTGAATGCTATCAAGTTTTGTCTCATCATCCGCTTCATATAGCGGTCGACCGCTATAAATCATTTTCATAGATCGTTACAATTAAAAAGCCCATTTTTGACATTTTTGAAATCCCATTTCAAAAACCAACTTCCCAAAAGTATAACCAAGGCTTGGGAGTTTATATAGGGATGATTTGAAAATATTTAAAGCGCATTTTGGTTGTCAAACATGTGATAAGAAGATTATGCACGGTTTGAAAAATATGCAAGTGTGTGATTCAAATCCTTGTCAAAAGTGAAACTAAGAGTTACAAGGTTATACCCTATGGTCTTGAATCTTCACTTTTGAGCCACTTGCATCTTCTTGATCTTCAATTTTCTTGTCTTTGGCTCTTTGATAAAAATGTCTTTGTCTTTGAAGATGTCCATTTTGTAAACTTAATCTATTTATTGAAATCATCAAAATATCGATTGTGAACAAAACCAACAATTGTATCTTGGGATCATTTCGAATTTTCATGAGAATTTTCTCCAGAGGCATGTTAAGGGGCGTCAATTGTAATATTGGCCGATCTGTTCGCGGTTCAGTTCTCGAGTCTACTCCTCTTTTCTTCTCTTGGCTGTTATTCCTCTTTGATCGACGACTTGTTGCAAGCGAGCTGTTACCATATCCCGGCGTTCACATAATTTTATGCTTGTTCCATGAATTCTCTGAAAGTTTCTAGAGGTTTCTTTCATAGGAAGGACAAAAATTTTCCATTAGTTAAACCAGTAACTATGGTGGTGAGCACCACCTTATCTTCTGGACTTCCACATTGAGTTTTTCCTAATTAAAGCATGCTACATAATCTCACAGACTTTCGCTTTCCTTTTGTCAGATGGAGAGGAGATGAGTGGCTGGCTTCTTCTGCTTTTGCTTGCTATGAAATGGCTGATGAAGGCTCTGCTAAGCTCTTTGAAGCTTGAAATGAAGTTCCGTCTTAACCTACTAAACCATATGCGAGCTGATCCGGCTACCGTTATAGGGAACGCCTTGCATTTGATTGCGTTCTGGGTGTCCAGCAAATCCATCTGTGATCGGTAGCCTTCCAGGTGATCGAGTGGATCGGTCACCCCTGTATACCTGTCAATTACCAGCATGCGGAATTTGGATGGTAGCCGAACTTCTAGAATATTTGAGGTGAATGGAGATTCCACCTGGTGCATCATATTCTCCGAAGAAGAAGGCGGTGGTTTATCCACCTTTTGTCTCATCAGTCCCAATTCGGCCAACACTTCGTCCAACCTAGCGTTGACTCTGCTAGCTTCTTCATTCCGCCCAGGTGGGGAGTGTGAGTATCTGTTATATAATGGGATGCGAACCTCCTCATCTTGCCTTTCTGGTACCGATACCTGCAGCACATGACATGAACTTCCCTAGTGCGCCTTCCCTAGGCGAACATCTCCCCTGGTTGTCCATTATTGTGGTCCGACTCTCATCCTGTGCTGGTATGAGATTCGTGGATGGTTTCCACCAACCCTTCAATCACTTGCGGAGGAGGTTCTGGGAATGGTTCCGAATTGCCTCCGGTCTTCCCCTTTCCTTTACTCTTGGTGGTCACCATAAACCTTTTATCACGAGAACTCCAAGTGTTCCCACAGACGGTGCCAACTGATGAATCAGTTGGTTTATGGTCAACACGTCGGAGTAAATGCATATTGGTCTTCGCATATCCCTTTTCTGTAAAATAACAAAGATGACCCCCGACACCGGGCAGGGAACCTCCGATGCTTAAGTCAGTTTCATTTTTATACGAATTTCACTATTCAATCACTCCAGAACTACTTATCTATTTTCATCGACAGCTTCTCCTTTATAGTGTTTCTCCCACATTCCCCTCTTTTCTTTTTTGTGGGAATTTTAACGAGAATTTTATCCCTGTAAGGTTGTGTTCTGCGATATGCTCTTCTCACGTCTCCATAGCAGTTACTTGCCTTTACCACGGGAACGTAGGGATCGTGCAGTATATTGTTCATCGCAGGCTGTTATGTAACCGCTTGTGACATGTATAGCGGTTTTTCATTCAGGATTTAACACGGTATGGGTTTGATTGTAGCTATTGGGCCTCAATAAAGATGTAATCATGTTTATTAGCTCAAATCAATTTGGGCCGGACTCAATTCGGTATTGGTATCATCAGTTATTTTATTCTCTTGGGAGATGTTCGTCCATATTGAAAAATTCTAAAAATGCTAATATTATTTTCAAGGCTCTATCTAAGGTTTTAATAATTGATATTTTTGTATTTTTTTGTTTATAAATATTTTGCTGATGTTTGGATAATACGCTTGAAATATTGAGACAGAAATCATGTAAGTAGGTGAAAAAATCTTATTTTATTCTGTTTGGACTCTAGGCCCAGGGCGTTACAACTTCTCATGTCCTTGAATAAGGAAGATTGTACACCAACCACCAGGTAAGCTGGAATGGAAAGCTGTTGAGAGAAGGTATCGATGGTGTTAATTACAATATTTTGACTGCTTTTCTTTTCCGCAGCAACACAAAATAGAAGAAATATATTATATTTAATAACAAATACACATTGAGGATTCTCCACAAGGCGATGGTCACGGGGAATAAAGTCGCCATAACAGTGGTGGAAATAGAAATAAATTTAAAGGGGGGCAAACTCTTAAGGAAAAATGAAAAAAAAAAAAAAAAATTTGTTACGTAATGCAAAAAAGTGTCTTAGAGTTAAAATATTAAAATTAAAGACTAAAAACATTAAAAATATATTATATTAAAATATACGTACTGTACTATTTGCTGAGTCTGAGAGGTAACAATTGAACCTACCAATCTGCATCTTCTGAAAATGTTGCAAAATGACTTCATTCTTAATAGTTTCAAAAATTACTCTTTCAATGTATACTACCATATAATCATTCATTCAGTCATTTCCCATCTTATTACGCAAGTTAGTCTTGATAATATTCATCACAAAAAACACTCTCTCAACAGTCGCAGTCGCAACTGGTAAAACCAATGACAACTCAATAAGGAAAACCATTAGATACAGAGTATACTTTCTTGTCTCAACCATCTTCATAAACAAGGCCTCCAATATCTTGAAGCTCAGAAAAAACATCATTATTTCTCATATCATAAATGTAGGTGTGAAGTTAATCTCTAAGTATCATATGACCAGCTGCTAAGAAATCTTCTGGATAAAACTAAGCAAGATGAAGTAATTTAGCATGATCAAATGCTGAGAATGAGTTCCTTGAATCAAAGACATGCTATGTAAAGAAGTAACTCCGTACATACTTCTGTGAAACGATGATCCATTTCCTGAGCAATCAAATCAATAATTTGGCAAAAAACTTTCCACACGAAAATTATATGCTTGCAATCCAATCGTACAAACATATTATTTCTCATTAATTCTATATGAAAAAAAAACAAGAGAAAGAAGAAAGATAATTTAACAGTAAAATTCTTCAAGATGGAAGTGGGCAGATATGTCATTTTACTAACAGCAATGCCACGTTAAATATTTACCCAAAGATATTAAATGCGGCTTGGAAGTTCACAATTCCCATTCGTTTAGGGGGCTCTCTCTTTTTTTTGCCCCACCCTGTTTCGGTAGTTTTTCTACTTTGTTTGTTTGTCGTTGTTTTTCTTTTGGTAGTGTTCTCTGTAGGTCTCGTATTATTAATGAGATTAGTTATTCTGCTTAAAAAAAAAAATAGGACCCTTAAATGAGGGTGGGTGAGTTGGCATTCTTACGCTGCCTAACCCATAAACAAGATAACAGCACTTTTTAAGGAGGGGGGGTTGAGTTTTGGGTGGGCCAAGGGGGCAGGTCTGGGTAAAAAAAAAAAAACGGGAAAATACACTTTTCACCCAAAAACTACCGGAGTAGTGACACATGCACCCCAAACTACCATCTTTAAGACATTGCACCCTCAAACTACCAATGTTATACATTTTGCACCCTAAACTACCCACTTTGACACATTACACTCAACTACTAATATTAAACACTTTGTAATACCCTTGAGAAATTAATGAATTGACAACAATATCTAAGGGCATTATCGTCATTTTAGTTTGAAAATTTGATAAAGGGTGCAAAAAAATTGGTAGTTTAGGGTGCTGGGTGAAAAGTGTATTTTCCCCAAAAAAAAATTTACAAAATTTTCTTTTGGGCTGCTTAACCCATAAACAAGAGAACATAAACTTTTTAAGGGGGGGGGGGGGGGGGGGACCTGAGTTTTGGGTGGGCCAAGGGAGGCAGGTCTAGGTAAAAAAAAACAACTAACACGTAAAATTTTTGGGCAGAGCCAACTGAGGCGGGTGCCCCTGTTCGCCCCTAGCTGGTTCCGCTTGTGTCGCCATTCCACCCGCGGCCCGAAGCAGTCACATATTAGGTGCTTTCAGATGGGATCTGCGTCTGTCGACGAACCGCCACTGAATCGTCGGCATATTTGGGCCTCCATACAGTCTTTCCCCTCAGAATCTCTTCTCCATCCTCGAGCCCAAGGAAGTGCTGACAGTCGATGACGGCCAAATTCCCCAAATTACCAACGCTGTTGCCTGAGACAGTTGTCAATGACTGGAGCACGTAGTCCTTCCCACACTCCCTTTTATACTCCAAAGTGATTTTAGAAACCTCGTGGCTTTCCATGATCTTCACTGGAGCACTCTGCAACAGCCCACATCGATTTTTGATTATCTATATTGACACGTGAACATTCAACAGACACTAGATAACATAGAATGAAAATCTAAAATAGCCAGCTGCAACAGGAACCCAGAACTGGACAACCACAATGCATTCCAATTAGAATTAGATATGGTTATCCATCTAGTAAACCAAAAGCAGTAATGGAACGACAGACTAAAGAATCAATTGCTACCTCAAGAATCCAGCCAACGTATTTCACATTGTTAACATGCTGATTGGCATCCAAATCATTCCATCTAGTCTGCGAGTTAAAAAGGAAAAGAAATAACTTCCAAGTTACAAAACAACATGTGAGTACTGCTACCTAGATTCAACATTGGAGATAAAGTAAGAGGAAAGAATGATTACTAAAATTAGCTTATGAAATATTGCCCTTACAGTGAACCCAGCACGGACATAGTCTGCTTCATTCTGGCCAGGTTCTTGTAGTTTTCTGCTATCCTCTTCCGCAATAGAATATGAATCCCAAAAGCAAGGCTCTAGTTCCAGTCGAAGTTTTTCTGGAATTTTCGACAGCTGCCTTGTTTGGTTATTTACCAGAACATAAAGACTGCGAAGTCATCAAAACCAAAAGCATGACAACCTTTTCATACATGATACTGGTAAACTACTATGCGGTCCTATTTGATTATCCCATGTTCTCAGATTACTTTGCTAGAATTAGATGCGCCTTCAAACACCACCATGCAGCAGATATCAAAAGTTTCATACAGCTAAATTTATCTGTCAGCGTACACATAGAGAAGGAATCGACGGGATCATAAAACGTATTAAAAAAATCTTTAAAATATCCTACCTGTAGGCTTTTGCAAGAGTTTCGCCAGTTTCACAGTCACGGAAAAACACATCACGACGTAAACCATTCCTTCCAGACAAGTGGAACCAACCCTCTATTTGGACAACATCACCCCTGTAAGACAAAAACATAATTAACAACCATGATCACTTTCTACCGACCATTGCAAATCAACTTAGAAACTATAATTGTCCCTTCCTCATTTCCGCGATGATATTGCATGATATTTTTACATAGCTCTTACGGGAGGCTAAAAGCAGATATTGTACATAACTCACTAACATAATTAGTTTAGACCAAGCGGTCTCTAAAATTAATGTTAGCCCCTAGACACGATGGAATCATATACATTTTAGCCTCCGCAATGAGCTTCTCCACGTTCTAAGAGAATTAGACAAAGCTTACCAGTAACACAAATTATAAATATACCACGTGGCACAATTTTAAGGTCAAATTGTAAAACGGGTTTAAAATTATGAGTCTATTATTATAGCAGTTAGGAGGTACTTAAAGAGATAAAAGTATACATTTTTTCAGCTGGAGCTAGCTTTTAATTAAACGTATCTAGTGGATATTATATGATCCACCCATAAACTACTATTGAACCCCGTTGCTAACTATAAAATGTGTTTTTTTTTTTTTTCTTGTCACTATGTGCTATGCCCAAACTTTGTACAGACACTTTGTACCCAAAAGAAAACTATAAGATGTGTATTGTTCATATATTTTATAACACAGACAGCTTGCATGCGCCCTCAAAAGATAAAGAATTCTTACATATCTGGTAGTTTAATACAAAAGACGTAGGCCTCCATTACGGTTTAAGTTGCATGTCGTCACGGCAAATATACAAAGAAATATAATAAAGAGTACTAGAATGAAATTCTTTATACGGTATCACTCCTGCATAATTTAAGTAGGAAAACATTCAGATATAATTCCATGGCCATTGCCAAGAAGTACTGTACATGATCTTGTAGGACGGGTGAAGAAATCATCACATCCCCATATCTAAAACGGCCGAACAAAAGCACCCAAACTATATGATCATTGCTGCCGTTGAATAGGGAAAAGTATGTACATCATGAAGTTGTCACTTACCAACTAGGATAGCGATCTACGTCAACCTGCGTTCGTTTGACAACCCACATGAGCTTCTCTTTGCTCATCCCTGGCTTTGCAGACTCCACAGCAAAGTCCTCACTGACAACGCCAACAATCCTTGCATGATTTACCAAAGACTGCAAACCAAAAGCAGGAGAAATAAGAGAACTAGTGAAAAAGAAACATCGGATGCATATGACGTAAAAGGCAGCAACGAGTTACATACGGGAATTTTGGAAATCAGGGAAATGGTTTATATTTGAAGTGTTAAAAGGCTATGAAAAAGAGTATGGTCCATAGCCGATAGACGTCACGATTCGGTTCAGTTGCTCAAAATAGTACCATAATAATACCTGTAATGATTCATCAGCGTCTCCAGAGACGATGTACGATCTGCACCTACTTCATATGATCGGATAAAAAAATTCTGCCGGAACACTAGACCATTCTGATCAAGTCGCCCAGAGCGAAAAAGATCCATGTCCACGTCGGACTTCATTGGTTGCCAATCAGGTATCGTCCACTGCTTCTGATCAGGTATTGTCTTAAGGGAAGTCTCAAGTAGAGGCGACGACGCGTTACCGTCGTTCTTCACACCTTCCAATACTGGTTTTACAAACCCAACTTCGGTACCATTTATTTTGGTGGTGGCATCGGCATTTGCCTTTATTTGAAAGCCACCGGAAGCCTCAGCAGATTTCGACTTCATTCCTCCAAATTTGAGGAGCTTGGGGGCGGGCTTTGCTCTGGAGTCTGGAGCCGGAGAGGCTGCAGGAAAGAAAGCGCAAGTAGCCGCAATGGCGACCATGATGAAGCAGTAGAACTCACGGGAGTCAGGAAAGCTTTTCGCCGGTCAGAGTGCTGTTTCACTCGGAACCTTTAGAAAATACGAATCAGACAGCAACAAACAAAACATCGTTTCAAATGAAGAATAGAAAACAAAGCAAAAACTACTTCATATGTCATGAGCAAGTTCCAGTTTCCCGGAGAAAACATAGGCATGGCACACTAACAGTACACATGATATATATGTTTAGGAACTTCTACTCACTTTCAGGGTTTGCGATCTCGTTAGGTGTTCTTCTTTTTCTCCTTCTATCAGCTAATTTCTCCCTTGCTCTACTTCCCGAGTTTGGTTTCACAGCCCAAGACGCGGGAATCTGGGAAGTGAGAGAAAGAGAGGAATGTGGAATTAGGTCTAGTCCTTGCCTGGGTGGTGCAGAATGGGCAAGCACAAACCTCATTACTTATAGTAATCTCCGTCTTATAACAATCCGCCTCCCCTTCACAGTTACTCGTCTCCCCGCTTAGAAAAATTATGTGCATATGTTTGCTGCCTACAGGACACTAATATAATAACATTAACAACGAAACTTACTAACAGGCTAGGTTTGGCTCGTATGAAGTATGAACTCTCTTTAACGATAAACAACGAAAAGCATGTAGGGTTTTATAGACTACGAACTATGATCCCAACTATATATATTCAATCCCACATAGATGGTTCGGACGTTGTACTCTCCCAATGTAAAATTTATCTGCACGAGCACAATCAGTGAGAATTTTGTGTTGACTGTACGCAGAAAATTCAATTGGGAAACCGGTTATCACTAAAAAAAAAATTGATTTTAGTGATGAAATTTTTGTCACTAAAAGTATTAGTGACAAAATTTTGTTGTCACGGTTTCGTTAGCAAAAGCCTGTCACTAAATGATTTTCATGATGAAGCCTTATTTCGTCACAAAAACTAATGACTTTTTGTGATGGCAAATTTCATCAGAAAGGAACCGATCGATCGTCCATATCCCATCGGGTAATCTCGAAAATGATCGATCGTCTCTAAGAAATGCACAACCGATCGGCCATTGCCACTGATCGGATGTAAATTTTTTCGATTGATCGTAATAGTGATTCCAATTGAACAAGCCGTACTAGGCGACCAGATGCATAAGCATAGATGTGGGATCGGTAATCATGGACGATGGAACATGTATAAGTAGCGATCAGACGAATAGCTTTGAACGATTGGATGTTTGAAATGGATGATCGAACGTATCCTGGACGATCAGACGTATTCCAAAAGATGATCGAACGAGCCACACTTTCGATCAGACGTATTGTTGTTGATGATCGACCGTGTCACGTTTCTAATCGGTCGATTTGCAGTGGATGATCGGATGTTTGCTTATTGTCGATCGGACGTATTGATGCTTTGTGATCAGATGTGTATCATTAGTCTTCGATTGGTTAATTAGACAATAGAACAACTATTTGGACGATAGAACCGTATTTATGAAATAGATTTTTTAATACGCAAAATTATAATAACTAAAAAATATTTATATAAAACTGATTAAGCGTAACAATTCATTAATTCACATCCATAAAATCACTAATCAAAATAATTATCCGTAATTAAACCAAAAATAATATTGTATTAATGTAGCAAAATAATAAAAAATAAAACATTTCACACCTACCTGTGTCAGGTCCCCAACTAGCCTAGGATTCGTTTTTTCATGTCGTTCGTTTTTTTTCCATTACAATTATCATGCACTGCTCCACCTCCTTTGATATTTCTGCCTTCAAACTCTCTTGTTCCAACCGCATGCGCCCTGCTCCAGTCATTCTCATGGTGGTCCATAGCATGGCCTCCATCTCAGTTGCTTTGCCGCAAAATCTCGTAATTTTTTTCGCTGCAATTCTCATCGCTTCTATGTCATCTTTTGCCTTCTCTAGCTGGTGCTATAGATCAGAAGATTGCATAGTTAGAGCTGAGGAAGGTGCAGGTTTATTGCACGTCCTAATCGCACACATATTCCGAATTCTTACCTAATATCTCAGAATATACATCTATTTCGGTGTAAGCCTTCTCTTCTGATTTATATTGGCGCTGAAAGGTACCCATCATTTCTTGCAAGCATTTAATAATTAACAGAAACACAAGGTAGATAAACTATATTGTATCACATTTAACTGCATTAAACAAGGGGCAATACACTTATATAAATTTCGTTGGGTCCAAACACCTTTTTTGCTTGTCTAATTCTTCTTATACAACTGCTAGATTGATATTGCAATTCTCCGAATTTTTTTGCATGGTAAAAATCTCACATTTCTCACTCAAATCTCACTGAAACACATGAAAAATACTCCTAACAACGTGTCAAGTACACATTAAAACAAAAATTATACCTACTACCGATCCAAATGAGATTTGAATCAAATTTAAAAATTTAACAAATATACTTTTCAAAAATCGATAAAAACATAATAAAAATACATACATGAAACGTGGAGGAGACTAGAAATGCTTCTGAATGTGGCTTGAATGAGTGTGAAATGTAAAATGCAGGAGGGTTTGCAAGCGTTTTGGTGAAAATTTCGAGCAGCTTGAGGAAAAATGGATCATCACTCGTGATGGATTGAACGTCCAGGATCACACATGGTGAACTTCTATTCGTTCTCTTTTCTGGTTGAACGATGCTGCCTTCTCGAGCAGACCTAATGTGGTTTTGGAGCCGATGGATCGTAGTATTTTCGATCGATTGATTAAGTGACGAATTATTTTGTGACAAAATCTTTACTATTTTGATTGCAAAATTTTAGTCAACTAAGTTTTTTTTTTTGGCGATTGATCGTCAAGGTGACGAAACATTTTGTCACAAAAGGCTTCCGCTACTCATGACGGATGTTTTTGTCACATAATATTTTTTAAAATTAAAATAAGAGACGATCGATCGGATCGCACAGCTGGACTAGAATTTCATCACGAGTAAATTTTTTATTTTATTAGTGACAAAAGTTTTGTCACAATAAGTTTACTTTTAGTGACGAAATTTGTGATGAAATCAATTTTCGTCATTAAAATCTATTTTTAGTTATAAAAAATAATCGTCACCAATAGTAGATTTTAGTGACAAAAATTATTTCATTATCAAGAATTTCGATACTATTTCATCACAAATTTCATTACTAAAAATTTATTTTTAGTGATGAAAAATAATCGTCACCAATAGTAGATTTTAGTCACAAAAATCATTTCATTATCAAGAATTTGGATACTAAAAGTCAAATTTTTAATAGCGTGTGTTGACGTCATTTGTGTTGCCTTCCAAGCTATATTTCATTTAACGGTAAAAAGGTGAAAGCGACATTTAAAACTGTTCACTTCACTACCATAATGCAAACATATCTTGTTGGTGGACAGATGAAGATATCGAGTACTACTCTAGCCGTACAGAATTTGAAATACCTCTTCGGTAGGCACTGGATTAGTTAACTCTACAGCTGGGTGCGCTGACTGTGGCCGATCGAAACCATCACTCAAAACCACCCCCCCCCCCGCCGATGGTAACTACTTACGACTCGTCATCGGTGTCCACATCCAGAAGTGCAGCATAAAAGTTCCGCATTAGCTCAATTCAGGCATGTCCCTGCTCCCACGATATATAGCTACCTCCACAGCTTTGTTGCTGATGTGCTGCTCCCAAACCTATCGTTTGTACTGCTCTGAAATTTTTGCTATGTTGTACCTGTAGTTGATGATATACTTCTTGCTGTTAGATTATAACTTCGTATTTTGGCAGGAGTGTCCCTTGCAAACTCTACTCTTAGTTTGTTTAGAAAAAAGGCAGTAGGTTTTTATAATATGTGCTAGGATCTAAGACAGAATTTGTACAATGGCTCAAATTACTAAATTAACGATTACAATAAAAGGTTCCTTGCATACGTTAATTTCAAGTTAGATTTATTACTAATGTTTACATGATCTGGTCATTATCCTTATAATTGGACCGAAGAGATTCTAGATGTGAAAACTAATCACATATGGCCAGCATAATATGTTTTTTGAGCTGTTACATTGGAAATCCAATCGAATATTATTTGCCTTTACGAACTATGATCCCTTTAAATGATATAATATAATCGAATATATTAATATTAATCATCTCACTTGCGATATCCTAATTTCATCAAACTGATTTTTTTTAATTAAGTAAGCCGGAATCAAAACAGCTGTTACGAGGTTGTTCGGTTGTGGTGTTTTTTTGAGAATTTTTTGTGTTTTGAGAATTTTTAGGTGATGTTAACTTTATTGGTATGCGTGTTTTAGTTATTTTTATGTAGTGTTAAGAATGATGTTTGGTTGTAGAATATTTTGTATTCTGAGAATTCAAAAAAATCCTGAGATTTTTTTTAACCGAACGCTCTTATTTCCATATATAGCATTATAAATAGTTTTCTGATCTCTTATTTGTGTAAGAAGTCTTTTTAAAACTAGTCCAAGGAACTTCTCTTTCTTTTTAAAGTACAACTTTATAGGCATAATATTTTTCCTTAAAACAAACACGGAATACAAAAAATAAATATATTCTACGTGCAGGTTGTACACATATATACTGAAATGGACTTCTACCTTTTCATTTGCCGGGTCCATCATGCGCATAGAACCACATTTCAGGAGAGAGCTAGTAGTCTACGAATTGGATTGATTTAACATGTCTTGTGCTTTTGTATTTCTTTATGTTGAATTTATGATTAGTCGCCATTAATTTTATTTTGTTTTCCCAGAAGTAATTAATTTGTTCTACAAGTTGATTAGTTTTAAGAGCACTTCTATTAATTCCCCGCAACTCGATCGCAAGCAATATAGTAAACTTGGCGATAATAACAATGCAAAATATTTTTCTTGTTTGATCTTGCTGATCTGTATATTAAATTGTTCTTGAAAGTGTTTAAGCAAGTCTCACATACCGTGCTTTACGCAATAATATTTTATGCATGGTTCGATAACATCCCAACCCCCCCACCCCCCCCCACCCAAAAAAAAAAACTTAATATTCTAAGTCAAGAGCAACAACATTTTACAATGGGAGGAGGTTCCAATATCATTCCGAAATTAGAGGAAACAAATTAAAGGTGAATCTTCTCTAGTCCTAGTCCTAGAATTATCATCCAAACATCATTTATCAATCTGAGCTATGAATTTTATCACATTTAATACCCCCAAAAGTACCAAAATGTGTGAATGGTTGCCATCTAGTAAATTCTACAATTGAAAAGTACAAAAATTAGGCTATTTACGTGGCACAATATCGATGGTTGGATCCTATGACATTTTAGTAATATTGATGATTAATTTTGATAATTTTAGAGTTCAATATATGACAAAACTAGTAGTTTGAGAGCTCAAATGGTAATCAACTCACAAATCAGGGCGAAAAGTGATATTTTTCTAAACATTAAAAAGAAATTAATCCAACACTTAATCTTTGGTGGAAGGCGGGATATACAAAAAATTAACAAAAAAAGAAAAAGAAAGATATTAACAATATTAATCTATGTACGGTAATGAACTAGAATACATCTAACAATAATATCGGCTAATTAGTTTCTTCTTATTCTTTAACTAGAATACATCTAACAATAATATCGGCTAATTAGAAGTCCCATTAACGTACCAAGGCCGGCATTAATACTGCGCATGCCGTAATGCACTAGTAACGACACGGCAATGCGCGTGCCGTAACCTAGCTATTCCTTCAAAAAATAATTAAGAATTTTTCATCGTAATCGTATTCTTAAATTCCCACGCTTAATAATTCAGAATTTTTTTATCGTACCCTCGTGCCGTTATTCTCAAGTATGTGTTTTGAGTTTTGACACTGTCAAACTTTGAATATTGCCTGCGGTTTAAAGTGCACGCCACGATAGAAATCACAACTGTGGCTCTAAGGTAATTAGGGCATTAGGGGAAACCTCGAGAACTTTTATAATAATATTATAAATTAATAAATTTAATTCAAACTTATTCTTCTAAGAAGCAAAATTATTTATCAAAATTTATATTTCAAATTTGTTAATGTATTATTTTTAATTGATAATATAACTAATCTATTTAATCTTTATTTTATCAAAGTCGATCTTGTAGGATTTTATTAGTTTCGATTTTGAAAAACTTCATTCTGCGGAAGCAAATATGTATTGTCAATAATAATATTCTATATATAAACAATACTTGTATTTGGAAAAGAGTCTAATATTTTTATTAGAGCATAAATTTCTGTCATTAAAATCTCTTTTCATACTCTTAATTCTGAAAGCAAATCTAAATTGTCAATATCAACATGATCTTCATGTTTTAAAATATTTTCAAATACAAGGCAAAGGTTTTTCAACTCTTCCCCAACAAAAGATTTTAACTTTATAAAATTAAATAAAAAATATTTTCATAGATTCCAAATTAAATTGACGTTAATCTACAATATATATAAATAATCAACTCTAATAGATTGTGTTCTTTCATTATCAATATTTTCTTTGAACTATTTTTTTTCGAAGGATTATTCCTGTTTCCCAAAATATAGGTTATATTCTCATTTCAGTTGCAATTTCTTTTGTTGAAATCAAAGTAGAAGTATCAATTTTCTCTATAATTTTTTAAATAAGAAATAATAATTTTCAATAGATTAATAGCAATATTGGTATGCATGTCTTTAGATTGTAAGTTTATACTAATTGAATTAACAGCAAACAATGTATCATGCCACATATCTATGCTTAATAAAAATTCAAAAAGTAGAAGCTCATATGTGGCTCAGCATGTAGCTTCACTCTTTGTACACACTTTGTTCTGCTAACTGAACTAAAGCATCTCTTATTTTTTAAACTTGAAGTTTTATTACTTTCACACTTTTATTATGACTTTCCCAATGTGTTTGTGATAGTGGTTTGAGAGTTAATATAGGTAAATTATTTTGAAAAAGTTTCTAGCATTTTGTAGAGGAAGAATTAATCAATTAATGTATGTACATGTTGTATCACTCCAAAGAAATATATAGCTTGAAGGTATAAATTAGCCATGTCACAAAATACTAAGTTTAAATTATGACAACCGCACGGTGTGTAACATGTTCTAGGATTTATATCTAATAGTCTTTTTTGTACACATTATTTTTCTTTCATATTAGACCCATTGTCATGTTCTTTCCTCTTATATCGTTAATATCAAGCTCATATTTTTTTTTTCACTATATCTATAAGTTCATTAAAAAGGCATTTCCCAATTGTGTCATCTACTTCTAAAAATTCAAGTAAATATTCTTCAAGTTGTATTGGATTTTGTTGAAATATCTACCCATCGTAATATAAGAGTCATTTGTTCTCGTTGTCTTGCATATCGGAAGTTCAATCAAGTATAACCAAGAAATATTTTATTTATTTGATTCTTTTAATAACTGTAGCTCTAATTTCACTTGCTAAAATTTGAATCAATTCATTTTATATATTAGGTCCAAGATAATGAATGTGAATTTCACTATGTTTAATACGTTGAACATGTTCTTGTGTTATTGGATCAAATTCCACAATCATTTAAACTTTGCTTAAAAAATTTCCATTATTTCTTTAATAGATCTTTTTATTCTTACTGGGAAATGCTAAGTTGTTCTAAAGAAGATTTTTTATATTAGGGATAATTTTAGTAACACTTTTTTCAATGATCTTTTTCTTTGTTGATTTGTTTTGATTGTCTTTATCTATTGTCAAAATTTTTTTATATTCTCATTTTTAAATCAATCCATGTATACATCTTGTTAATATTTTCATTAGTGATTTCATGACTTTTAAGCCTAAAACTAAGATTTTTTCAATCCCTACTTCATTCGTTGGTTAATTGATTCATGTTAGACTTTGAAATAAATAATTTACAAAAAAAAAAAAATACCTTTATTAGGATCTTTTGAATATATTAGCTCTCTCTAGTACTTTTTTTTCCCATTTGGTCATTTTTGGATATAATATGCTGTAAAGAAAATGTCAATTATTTTCATCTTTAGGAAATTTTAAATCACTATCTCTAATTGGACCTCTTTCTAATAGTAAATCTCTTAGATTTATATCAATATTTTTTTGGAGAATGTCATAGTACACCCTCTAATTATAGGTCAAAATCAATCTCTCCTCCCTAAGTTTCAAAACAACGATTTGCGTCCCTTATGTTTCGAACATGATTAATCCTCACCTTTTGTTTGAGCTAGCTGTTAAGTCATACGGGAAAATATGTAAAATAACCGAAATGCTCCTATAAGATAAAATTTTAAAAAATAAATAAAATTTTAATGAAATCAATTAAAAATAAATAGATTACTGAAATAAAGTTCAATATTTTTATTTAAAAAACATTACTTTTTTATATATCATTTTTTTAATCTTTTTATGAATTTTTTAAAAATATTTTTAACAATTTTGTCTTGGAGGGGCATTTTGGTCATTTATGTAGTTTAACGGTCAACTTAAACGTAAGACGAGGATTGATCATATTCGAAACATAGGAGACACAAATCTGTTTTGAAACTTAGGGGCAAGATTGATTTTGGCCTATAATTAGGAGGTGTATTATGATATTATCCCAAAAATCAAGCTTCACCTTCATTTCCAAAAGGTAGGATTGCTGACCACAAAAGATTTTATTCAGCTGCGTCACATTTTTTTCTGTATTAATATTTGGCTAAATTACAGCATATGTCCCTAGGGTTTGACCTTTTCTCAGTTTGGTCCTCAGGATTCAATTTTTCCTAAAAATATTCCTAGGTGAGGACCATTACCAAATCGATCCTGCCGTCAACTCATTGGATGGAAATGCACACGTGGCTAACGGCTTACACGTGGGAATTGACAGCTCGATTAAAAAAAATTTGCCCAATCGCAATGTGACATGTGGCAGAAAAATAAATAAAAATAAATCTAAAATTAGTAAAAAAACATAATTATTAAAAAAAAAAAAAAAAAAGGGATTGGGGACCCCCGATCCTTTCCCGGTGGAGGGGGCTTTCCCGTGGAGGCCCCCTCCACCGGCCGCCGGGGGAGTCTGGCCGCCCAGCGGAGGGAGGAGGAATCCCTCCACCTTGGGCAGTGCTCTGGGGCGGCTAGGGGACCTCCCCCATCCTCTCCAAAGCTGGGTGGAGGAGGGACTCCTCCTCCCTCCGCTGGTCTCCCAGTTCTGAGCTGCCAGCTCCCTCGGGGCCGGTGGAGGGGGCCTTGCCTCCACTGGGAAAGGATCGGGGTCCCGATCCCTTTTTTTTTTTTAAAAAAATTAATTATGTTTTTTTATTAATTTTAGATTTATTTTTATTTTAAAAAATGTTTTTTATTTTTATTTATTTTGCTACCACGTGTCACATTGTGATTGGGCCGAAATTTTTTTTAATCGAGCTATTAATTCCCAAGTGTAAGCCGTTAGCCACGTGCATTTCCATCCAATGAGTTGACGGCAGGATCGATTTGGTAATAGGTCTCACCCAAGGATATTTTTAGGGAAAATTGAACCCTGAGGACCAAACTAGGAAAAGGTCAAACCCCAAGGATGTACGGAGTAATTTAGCCTTAATATTTGCTGTTGAACTCATGCATGCATGTCTTATTCATTGGTCGCAACTCCGCAATGGATGGCTAGCATACTGATTTTTTTGATTGAGAGGTGTGAAAAGTTTAAGTTTGGGTTGTTGGTGGGAAAGGGAGGGCATTTTGCAAATCATCCTTGTCTAGGAACAACCAAGACATGGATATATCCGCTCCTCCTGGCGGTTCGTTTTGACTCAGCCCGGCACCGGTCAGCTAGCATGTGGGGGCTCATGCGTGTGCATCTCACTTGACGATTTTCTCTCTTGGTTGGTTCCTCTCCACCTCTGGTTGGCTTTGTCACTTCTCTTCGTTGTCAGATTTCTTTTTCTGTTGATCATTTCAGCTTCCTACCGTTTCTGGGTTCTCTGTCCATTGTGGCTTTTTGTCCCTTGTGGACTTGTGAAAGGCCTTTTGGCCTCCTTACTTGTTGGCCTATCGCCTCTACGGAGGATCGGAATAGTCTTTTAGAGCGTGTGACTGAGGTCTTTGAACCTCCTTGATTATTAATGAATGAGTTCTACGTTTTGATTTAAAAAAAAGACATGGATATCTTATAGCAGTATGTATCTAAACTGTGCTTGCCTTGATTTGTACCAGGTTGCCGTACCTGTTCAAGCACATAGAAAGTGTAAATTCGTATTCTAGTTAGGTTTCTACGAAAAGTACTGTCCTATGGTAGCGGCATTTTGGGTTTTACTTATTGCTGGCCATATTAGGAAAAAAGGAAAAAGGTCCCGCTTTAATTAGAAGTTGCACTCGCCGCATGCCAACTCAAGTTTTCGCGTATGTTTTACTTAGGCAATCTTAGTAGTACATATTGACCAACATGATAGATTGAATGCAGGTTGAAGAAACAGGAACAATTGTTAAGCTGACCGATCGAGGAGCTAATATTCTTCCACTTTGCCATCCTATGGCTTTCATTATTAAAAGGAACAACTACCTGAAAAGTACTTGATGGAAATTATTCAAAATAGCGTACACATTAAGAAACAAAAGCAAAGCATTATACATGACCAGCATGATTCATCACCACTAACTTCTACCCCCTCACCCAAAAAGAGCATTATACACGTTCTTGTGGAGTTTGGGAGGGCTGTGTTGATCCATCTGTTGGAAATATGCCCTCAAAACCAGTTATTAGAATAATTATGAGATAATTATTTATTTTTATCATCATATGGTTTGACGTGACCAGCCACGGTGGCTGGCGGCCAGCTTGGCTCCCTCCCCAAGGCTCCAAACTGCGCCCAAGAGATAGAGATCCTTGGGTCAGCCATTTTGATCCATTTCTAATTTTTGTTAGAGGCTGTTGGGCTGTGTTTTAAAATTGGGCCGAAAGAAATTTTAAAAAGAGATGAAAGCCCGTTTGAAATGTTTTAATGTGCTTGGCTGTTTTAAACGTTTGGGCCAAGAGAAATTCTTTTAAAAACTAAGGCTCGTTTCTTGTTTTTAATTAAAGTTTATGGGCTTGTGTTTTTCTTCTTATATTCAGGCCGAATAATTTTAAATGGAGAGGCCCAGTTTTGTATTTTAAAGGAGAGGTCCATTTGTTTTTGAAAGGTGTTGGACCGGCCCGATAGGTTTTAAAAAGAAAGGCCCGTTAGTTCTTAAAAGTCCAGTTCAGTTTTATTTTTTTTTTTTTTAAAAAAAGGGAGGAAGTGGAGTTACAGGTTGGGCCATGGCTGGATTGGATCCAAGCCAGGGGGCAGGCCCGTGTGGCACCCCAAAGGGGTCAACGGATCGGGTGTGACCCGAATTCGTTGACCCAATCTAGGTCTGGGTTTGACCCAGACCCATGGGTAAATGGTAACACAGTTTCACCAGTTAAAAAAAAAAAAAAAAAAAGCCTAAAAAAAAATTTACAAATTTAATATAAGTGTTAAATGGGATTGTTTTACAAGAAAATCAATCCCATGGCCTTCCATTGTTGGTATGTGAAAATTTTATTTGATTAATATTGGTTAAAACTAAAATAGTCAAGACCAATTATTGATCTTATAATTTATTCCATGTATTTCTTGTGAAGATAAGTGAGCGTATATGAGTGGTGGAGGTGTTGACTAAAATAGCAATGCCGACCCATTACAAAATTACATATCATTTAGACGATGGTTGCACTTAACCAAATAAACACGTTCGTTAAAATAATGAAGATTGTGTTTATGTTGGTGGCCAAAAGAAAATCAAGTGTCACAAATATTTGTATACACATATAGGGCTATTCAACCCCGGTGTAGGTGTCGATTTTGGCCAAATCCGGCACCTACACCGGATAGGCTGGTTTTTAAATAATTGCCACCTACACCTACACGTTAAGGGCAAAAACGGCCCTTAGCGGTGGCGGTTTCCGGTTTCCGGTTATCCTACATTCATATTGGGCCATTTTTTTAGCATTTTACGCACTTGCCCAATGTATTTTTTTTCTTTTCTTTTGGTCCATTAATCACATATCATTAAAATCTAAACTAATGAAATCCAAAATCAATAAAATTAAAGATCATCTTAAAAGATAAGATGAGAATTTAAAGTCCAAACTAATAAAATCCAAATCAATAAACTTAGAGAACATCACAACAAGATGAGAATCTAAAGTCTCAACCAATAAAATAAAAAATAATAATCTTAGAGAAGTAATTGTAAGAACATCGTAAAGATGGGTAACTCCTTCAAATCCCTACTCCTCGATCTCTGTCGCCAAGATGGGTAACTCTACACAATATATTTAAATACACCAAGTTATAATTTATAAAAATAAAAATATTATTCAAACTAATAAACTAACAAAAGCAGAAATAAAATTACCCAAGTCAATCGTATAAGTTTGTTGATCTTCTGTCATAGCAGAAGTCATGTCCTCCTCCTCCACAATAGGGTCACATCTCATCCAATTTTGAGCACAAATGAGACCTTCTGCAGTTTTTGGGGCCAATGAACTCCGAAAGGGATCCAATATCCGACCTTCAGTGCTAAACTAACTCAGAAGGTACAGAGTAATAGGAATTGCCAACACATCCCGAGCTATGCTGGCAAGGATAGGATACTTATGAGAGTTAACCAAAGCAAAATTTTAAATGAAGGAGTCTTTGATTCAACTGACTCTGATAAATATCTCTCCACCTCAGATTTAGGTCTGAAATTTGGCTAGCAGCCCTTACAAGATCAAACTCATCTCAATCCTCATTATCCCCATAGTCACACTATCACTATTACCGACCTCCCTGATACTACCATGGTTGCCATTGTTATATTCTGTAAACAACCATTTTAAAGTACCCTTCACATTCAATGCCATAACTTCACCTTCCGCTTCTCCCATTACTTTCTTAAACCAATAATTCAGTACAACCATCTTGTTTCTTAGATCAAGCAATGCTGCAACAAATAAAAGTCTATTCACTATCATCAAATCACCCCAATACTTGTCATACTTCGTTTTCATGTGGGATGCCATCTCTTTAAGCAAAGTATCATTACTAGAAGAATATCTTGTCCAAATGGCTATGTATCTTAGCCAACTCCTCCAAGTAGACATTAGCTGTAGACACATTTGATCCGACATTCTTATTGTTACTTCATAAAATAACTTCAAGAATTTTACAAAGTGACGGATGTGCTCCCAGTCCTCGAGTGTGGGGGGGCCTAATCCTCTCCTCCCATGCCCCTCTTCGCCCAAATACAATATAAAATGCCCATCCTCATCCAACATCAACTCAAATGCCTCTCAATACTTCAAAGCCACATCCAACATCAAATAAGTTGAGTTCCAACGAGTGGTAACATCAAGAGTCAAAAATTGAGTAAATGTAATCTCTTTAATCTGCACACATTCTTTAAACTTGTCTAACCTTTGGGGTGATGACTTAACATACTTGATCATATTCCAAACCTTAGCAAATTGACTTATCAACCTCTTTCATCCCCTCAGACACAATCAAATTCAAAATATGTGCACAACATCTCAAGTGTAGGAATTCATGGCCACAAACAATCCTCCCTACATCTAGAGTATCTTTTTGCAATTGCCTCCTCTTTAAATGGTCAATGGCAGTGTCATTAGAGGAGGCATTGTCAATTGTTATTGTAAGGATCTTTTGTATCCCCAGTCATTCATACAATCTTCTATTTCCTTAGCAATACTAACCCCCTTATGATCTTGCACCCTTTTAAAAGACAAAATTCTCTTCTACAAGGTCCAATCACACACATATAATTAAAATTTTGAATCGATGTCCAAGTGTTGTGGTAAAAGACACTCTATACTCATTCGTTCGAATCAGATGCTTCAACTTCTCCTCTCCTTCAAATAAAGTTTCATGCAAAGCCTCATAATTGTTATCCTAGATGGCATTTTAAATCTAGGCTCCAGATAATGAATTAAATCCCTAAATCTATGTTTCTGAACTACAATAAAAGGCATCTCATCGATAATTATCATCCTAGCAATTAGATCTTTAATAGTCTTCTCACAAAACTTACGTGTCACCCCCATCATTCCAATATCAGACCCCGTTGACTTCTCAACATCGTGAGTCAAAAACATTTGCCCAACATCTAACTGACCCCTCTTCTTTCTCTTGAAATATGGACAAATGTTGTGATGTTGCCATAACCCCGATGTCCCATTCTTGTGATGAGCCATAAAATCTTTTTACAATAATTACATTTTGCTTTAGGTGGATCAAAGTTAGGTACCTTGGTATAGTGCAGCCATACATTAGAAGGGTTCGAGTTTTTCCTCTTTTTGGGTTCAAGGGCGTGGTGGTCGTCCACTTACATCACCTCCACCCATTGACCCCACTGTCTCAGAATCCAGAGTGGACCCAATAGCCGGACACGATACTGAGGGCGACATAGCATAGCACTACTACATGTGGCTGCAGATAACTGTGATTGTGGTGGAGTGTCCATCTGCAAATTAACAATAGATGGTTTAGCAACAGAGGGTTTAGCAGTGTTCAAAGACTCTTTGAAATATGTTTAAAATCTCAACGCTGCTGAGCAACCCATTAAAAATAAGAAGGGTCTAATCCAAGCACCTAAAAGATTCTTTTCCAAATGATATGTGATTATTAGAGTTGGAGGGCATTGCATGCGTTCCATATGCCTATGATTCCAAGGAAAATTATTGTCCCAAACTAGCTTATAGAAGCATGTATGGTTGACTAATCCAAAAGAATATTAATTAACTTACAATGTGATCTAAAGGATAAGACTAGTAGTCCAAATAATAGCTTCTGGCCAAATTTAGCACCCTATTACAGATTCCAAAAACTATAGAATTGCATAAATAATCCAAATCTCTTCCCAAATTTATTAAATTACAAACCCTAAAAATAACAAAAAATTGGGGAAAACGTTCAATAATATATGTCCAATATTTTCAATAGAACAAATTAAAATTAACAAATCCTAAAAACCCTAAAAACAAATTTATTTTTCTTGTTTTCTTAAACTTCCCAAATTTATTAAATTACAAACCCTAAAAACAACAAACAATGGGGAAAACATTCAGCAATAATATATGTCCTAATATTTTCAATAGAACAAATTAAAATTAACAAATGCATTGATTTTTAACATACCTAAACGAATCTCAATCCTTGCACTTGAGAGAGATGTGACAAACAGCACTCAGCAGAGGAAATGGGAGCAAAATGGGAGCTGCAGGCGTGGTGGTCGGCAGGAGAGGGAGGGGAGAGAGAGAAAGAGAGAGGCAGATGGGCAAAACGCAGAGGGCGGCAAGGGGCTGGAGTCACTGGTCGCAAACTCGCATGGGGGAATCAGGACAGTTATGTTTTTTTCCCCGGGGGGGGGGGGGTATGCCGTACGCGAACAAAATGATAGGAAAAGGGGCTTTAAACTAAACGCGTCGTTTTGGTTTTTTTTAAAAAAAAAAAAACAAAACCCAGTGTCCCAGTACCCGGGAACTAGGAATGGCACCGAGTTTTGTAAAAAACCTTAAACCGGCACCGGTGAAGCGGGTACCGGCAATCCGGTGCCGGTGCCGGTGGCACCGGAATTCTTCGGTGGCACTGAATAGCCCTATACTCATAGTATACAACATGAGATAGATTCGTGATGAATAGTTGCTATTCGCTTTTACAAGTTGTTGCATGGTTACTAAAATAGGATCATGCTTACATAAGGTAGAAGTTCTTGATACCCACTGTAAACACTGAATATAATTGTTGTATTCTGCATTTTTTTGGTTGCTATGATCAGTGGGAGGTACCATTAGTTATTCAAAACCCAATATTGATGAAAATTTTATATATATGTGATTTTCTTTCTTAATATGTGCATATTTATTATGTCAAACCCATTGTCTAGAATTTTGGTTGAGAAAAATTTAACTAGGAAAACTTCCTTGATTGGAAGAGGAATCTCATGATAGTACTCACGGTTGAAAAAGTTGTTCATGTCTTAAAGGATGAGATCCCTTAGTTTGCTTTAGCTGATGCCACTAAAGAGCAAAGAGTTGCTTATGATAAGTGGCTTGAGGCAGACAAACTAGCTTAATATTATATGTTGGTCTCGATGACCAATATATTACAGAAGCAGTGTGCAAATCTAGCTACTACAAAAAAATGCTTTCGTATCTCTAAGAATTATTTGAAGCAGCATAGTCTATCTGCACACCAACAGGTTCTGAAACTGCTGATGACCACCAAAATGGTGGAGGGTGCTCCAGTTTGAGATCATGTTAAAAGATGATTTCATTCATCACTGAACTGGAACACTAGGTGCAGAGATGGATCAGTGAGACAAAGGTTGGAGCGATATTGGCATCTTTGCCTGAATCATTCAACCAGTTCATATTAAACTATAATATGAACAAGATGGCAGTGACTTTGTCAGAGCTGTTCAATATGTTGCAAGCAGCTGAGGAACTTATCATACAAGAGAAAGATTCTCTAATGATAATGGACAAGTCAACCAGCCATGAACTTAAGCCCAAGGGAAGAAGTTCAAAAGAAGAAAGCGTCTCACTTAGAGAAGAAAGATAATGAAATTGTTTCCATTGTGGCAAACAAGGTCATTAGAAAAGGAATTGCCCTGCATATCTAGCTTCACTGAAGAAAAATGATCCTTCTAAAGGTATGCTTTTCAATTAAAATTGATTTAATGGAGTGTCCATTGAATTTCAAGCGTCAATTTTGGCACAGCCTCTCACTTATGCAATATGATTGTAGGGGTTTAAGGAAACCCAGAAACAAGGTGATGAGAAATTGATGTAGACGAGTGCAAGTGTTGCGGCGACCTCCATTAGAGCTTTTTCATTTGAGTCCATGAAAGTTTGAAGTTGTAAATTTGGAAGATAATCTTTATGTTCCAAAACTTTTGGAAATTTAATTTCCTATTTCAGAACTTTGTTTTTGTTTTGACACTTGTTATTTGAAAGATCATCTTCTTATTAACTCTGGTATTATTGATAGTCTATTTTGAAAAAGTGAATCGTGGACTCTATGAATTGTTAAAACAAAAACTGAACTTTATATGATATTGTTCAGAGGGAGATAAGCATAGATGTATTACCTGTATACTTTTGAAATTTTTGCCTTGAAGGCTGCTATTTATATTCTAAATATGATACCTACGAAATCAATACCTAAAACTCCTTATGCATCATGGTCTGTGAGATCAAGTCTGGATTATTTAAGAGTATGTGGTGATATTTAGCTCGCATCAAAGAGTTTGATGCAAAGAAGTTGGAATCAAAAATTATTTCTAGGCTACCAAAAAATGGTTCATTGGGTATTATTTTATAAATCCAAGTGACCAAAAGGTGATTATTAGAAGGAAAATTATATTTTAAAAGGAGTACGGCCTAAATGAAGGCGAAAGCATGATAGTTCTTGATGTAATAGTCAGCCGAGCCAATACTTAAAGTAGATGAGATCAATAGAAAAGAGATGTTACTAAACCTACTGATGAGTTTAGAACTCAGAAGCGTCAACTAAGAATCCATTTAGATGAGATGATCAAATCGTTTGATTTCTCATGAAACATGGATGAACTTTGTATTGACAAGAAGTCAATGGGAGTTTAGTAGTGTTTCTAGTTCCTTATGAGTAATATGCTACAGAATGATGTCGATGTCATCAATGAAAAAGATGGTTCACGAACCATATTTTTCAAGTCAAAGACCTTTGGAAGTATTCTGCGTTCTTGGAGCCCAATTGTTTGGAAACTGAGAGAAGACAGTTTTGGGACTACATCGACAAATATTGGCAATGATTTACAGAATACCAAGAAAGGATTTTATCATTTGGGTATAGTATTCATCTTTCCAAGAAAGAGAGATAAGGCCATATATCAGTCATGCAGTCAGAATTATGAGTAGACACGAATCTAACAAGGGCTCTAAATGCTAGACAGCAGTCAAACATATTCTTAAATACTTGAGAAGTACTAAACATTATTTTTTGATGTTCAGAATTGAGAATTTGTAGACTGTCTAGAGATGCACACATTCAGTTATTATTGTTAATTAATCAAACTTTGAACTTGTGTGTATACATTGGGTAAAGGTGCATGGAGTTGCAAGCGTTTTAAGCAGAATACCATTGCTGACGTCAACATTGAAGGCAAAGTACATAGAAAGAAGATACATAATATTGTGAATCGGAGTGATGTCGTGATGGCTGGTGTAGTATCAACCTAGTACACTGCGGGTCCATTTTCACCGAATCACAGACTCAAAAATGTATGAGACACATTTAATGTCTGTATGGGTATGAGATATCTATATAAATTGTTTTGAGTGTAAGTGGGAGATGTTGGAAATATGCCCTCAAAACAAGTTATTAGGAATAATGTTGTGACAAAAGTTGTCACACATTTATATTGTAAGTGAAATTGTAGAAAAGTCATGCCAATAATTAATGAATCAAAAAGCAGGTGTCACGCCCTGTGCCAGTATGTGCCCCCTAGGCTCACCTAAAGAGATGGTATGCACACAAGTGAGGATTACGACACGAATCGATCCAATGAAATACCATTGTTTGGCTTTGAAAAAGCTTAGCGGAAACGATTAATTTAAAATAGTATTGTGACTAAGATTTATGAAGGAAAGAAAAGTTGATTTTTCAGGAATTTAATGGAAAAGCGATATTAAGAGATAATCTTTAAAGTTTGAATTTTTGGAAGTTAAAGAAAAGGAAGTAAAAGAAAAGATAACATAAGGAAAGAAATTAGATAAGAGAAAATTTTTAAAAATAAAAACACAGTTCCCACTAAGATCACAGAGCTTCTCTTTTACAAAAATATCCTTCAAGAGGAATACAAAGTATAGAGGATGGATACAAAAGCGGAAACTGTCTAAAGCTTTCCGTACTACAACATCCGTGAGGATACTTTATTAGAAACACAAGCTAACTGAAACCCACCCTAGTACAAAAAGAAACTACTACCATTGAGGTCTAATCGTCCTCCGGCTCGGTATCGGAGGTTAAGTTGATAATATTTGTTCGGTACCTCTCCGGCCCTAAATGCAAGAGGGCTGAGTCAACATCGACTAGCCCAAAGTCCTCTACACGGGGAAGTGGGGCATAGGTGGACCCTTGAATACCATGAGGCTCGTACCCCACATATACCTCTAGTGTATCTGTCATATAGGTTTGTATCTTAACAACCAAGATGTAGGGGTCAATATCCAAAATCTACTCGCTCAGAAAAGTCTTCATTTGTCGGGTCCAAGTCGGCAACGACACATATAAAATATAAGACAAAAAAAAGGTGAGTCCTACTAACTCAGTAAGGGGGGAAAGGGGACATGACATGCAAGGATATTAAACAGAAGTAACCATTGCAGTTGAATAATCAACAATAAAGCAATTCTCATAATAAACAAAAAAATAATGAGGTATGAGCGATGCAATGCAGAAATGATGCATATGTTTCCCGGTCATTTTATTTTCTTTCTTTTCTGGTCAAGTAGAGGCATCCCTATTACGCTCTGTTTAAACCCCAAATTCCGGGTTGTGTGTCAGCCTCTCCTCCAGGACTGTCCCGTGTCCCGGCATCAAGACCCAGTTAGGCAAGCATTGTTCCATTGCCTAGGGATACCAACCATTATCCTCTTAGTGGTGGCTTGCACTATCCCAATGAACGGTTGTGCTACCCGATCTCAGAACCACCTCTGGGTATAGGTTTCGTTTTGGTCAAACAGTGTTCCCATACCCATGATATGATGATGCAGTATGACTTATCATATGCATCGTCGATAAATAATTCACCAATGACGATTAATGAAATGCATATAACATATAAAAATGCAGTTAACATTAGAACATTAAAAGAGAAAAGAAATATTAGTACGTACTAATTACGTACTAATTCCAATTTATTGGACAAAAATCTTATGCTTACATTTTATTATTTATCTAAGTGATTATCTCTTAAAAATTAACACATCTAAATTACTGCCTTTACCTCATAGGTTTCATTCTTCATTTAGTCACTAATGTCCTAATGATAATGACATTATACAGTTTTTATTTAGGAAGTAATAAACTATTTTTTAAATAATTGATTATTATCTTATTAAACCTATAAGGCCGGTTTTATTCTCACATTTGGCATTGTGTTTTGGGCCTCATGTGAATTAGTTATGGGCTCTAATTTCTACCCTAATTCCCTTGAATTAATTTCATACTAACCGTAGGTCTAAATTTTAGACTTGGATGTTTTTACCCCCAATTTTCTCTAAAATGCCAAAACTGCCCCCAGTGCTTCCAAGGGCATTTCGGTCATTTCCACTTATCCAATTTAGCAGAAATTTTTAAGGCAAGTTCTATAAGTACTAAGCTTTATTTCTGAAAAATGTGGTGTCAAATTCGAACTATTTCTATAAAAACAATTCTCTAAAGTATACGGGTACATCATGGCTTAATAACTCCTTTGCATGCATTTGTTTTGTTTTGATTTCAGCACAAGTCCTAAAAACATGAGAGTAACAGCAAAATAAAATCAAAAGGATAGACAGTACCCTTTAGGGTATGCAAAAGTTTATGTTTCCTTGCTTTTCTTTTCCCAAATCATCACAAAACTCACACATTTAGATTAAATCTCAAGCGTTGTCATTTTCGGCCACAAAACATCAAGGGGAAAATTCACTTAGGGCACTGCCATGCCCTCTTTTCTCTTCCTCGGCACACTTAACAAACTTTTGCAACCTCCAACTCGTGAGATGCAAAAATCCAAGCAAGATCATTTAAAAAAAAAAAAAAAGCAACATGCAAATAGACCTACATCAAGGGGATTTGCAAGGTATCAAGAATCGGCACTTAGATGAAATGACACTACAAGAAAATCTTTTTCACCATTTTGTGAATATCTACCCACATGGATGTCACCAAATCCACAAGAGCACTCAAAAATATTATTTTCTACCCCAAAAAGGTGACCCCCCTTAACCATCACCAAAGCATTCCAACTCCCATTTTATGAAAAGTCTCTATCACCCTTACCTCCTATGGCTTCGGTGGTGCTGATTTTCCCTTGGAAAAAATACCTAAAAACATGACAAAAGTTAGAAAAAAGATGAAAACAAAAGCTAAAGGGGACAAAAAGTGCAAGCTGACCACCTCACCCTCTTTCCCCCTTTTTCTCTTTTTCTCCTCCCCTTTCCTTCGACTGATCTTCTTTCTCTCCTTCAGTCTCTCGCTTTATCTCTTGGTTTCTTCTAATTCCCCTTTGGTTTCTCCCCTTCCCTTCTCCTTCGGTTAGATGGCAATTCTCTCTATTCTCTCATTCGGTCACTAAGTGTTTCATGCCACTCTCCCTTATCTCTCTATCTCTCTCACTTTTTTGATAACAACAAGGCTTCCCTCATTAACCAAAGGTTTTTGGTAGCTAAACCGTTGGTTAAAGCATGTAACTCCACACCCTAGGCCTATGATAGCTAATGATGAACTGGTTGATATCTAAAAGAAGGCAGCTCACTAAATGGCCACCTTCGTCGGCTAAGAGGCATATTTTGCCATGTGTTTGCATAACTCTAACCTAGGCAATCATAGTGATTGCCAAAATCCATTTTTCCCACAAAAAATTAACCACCAAACTGCCCATGCTTCCAACGTATCAATGCATGCACAAAAGACAAAATGAGGGCCAATGGATATGCATGGAGCAGTCAACTAAAGGGGAAAGAATGAGAGAGAAAACAAAAAGGAAAACAGTTCCCATTAATGCATCATTCGGCCAACACATGGGGTGCTAAAAAATTTAATGCAAGTTAATGAATATTAATTAGACTAGGGTATAATAATATATAAGGATGAACGAAAAATATTCAAGGGCATAATAACAATGTATAATCACCTATAAGCTAAAAAGAATAATTAAATGTAAATCACAGATCATTAAACATGCTAAATAATAGGAACATTGAAGCAAGAAAGAAAATTAAAGATAAGTAACATGTGGAAAGACTTTTTAGTAAAATTAAATCCCCTAATGTAAATAGTAATGAAGTAATAACAATTATCAAGTTCAATAAGAAATAATATGAAAACAAATGCAACCACCTAATTAAAAATTAAGAGAATTAAAAATATGCAAGCAAGTATATTAAAATAATGTAAGCTTAGTAAAGAAATAATTTAGACTAGAAAACTCCAACTAGCATATTGCCATATCATACTAATTTTTATATATGTCAAATAGGTGAGAAATAAAGAGGGGCGTTACATCGGGAGAATGACTTTTTGGTTCCTTCTTCACTTGACAGTTATTTTAGACCGGGGTACATACTTATATACAATTATTACTACACTTGTTGTGCTTCTATTAAATAGGATAAAGGACTCCATCACTAAGGTAGTGACCTTAAAGCAAACGAGTGGTGCACTATAAGAGTACATGCACTGAACGGGATCAATTATGAATACTTTTTGGAAGTGATCACTGATGCTAAGAAGGTATTCAACACAATTAGTTTATTGTATCCTTAGACCTGAGAGGTTTATACAAGTTTTGTTTGTTGTGTACTTGTGCTTTCATCGAGTCATTTGATGATGAGATTTCTAGGTCAAATATTCCAGACAAGGTTGGGTCTTATACATGATACATGGGCTTGTATAAATGTTCAACAAGGAATCCACCAGTCTCTTTGTAAGACAGTATATTCAATATATCTTTATATAGCTAAACTTGAAAAGAAATCACCGGCCAGTAGACTTTTGTGAAAATATTTTTTTGAAATTAATATATATATATATATTTATATGATATATTTATCTGTGAAATTGTTTGGGAAACAATTTGAAAGTCCAATGAGTTACAGATAGTGATATATATGATATATTTATTTGGGAAATTGTTTGGGAAATAATTTGAAAGTCCAAGGAGTTACAGATTGTCTCACTATCTCAGGGGTCAATTGTGATATGTTAATGGACATGATCGCATTTTGTAGAAGCCCAAGTCGGAATACAGAATATAAGAGAGTTAAATGAAAAACAGTTTTTCATGATGATCCTACAACTGAGATTTTAGATCCCTAAAGATCCCACACAAAAGCACAGGAGAAGCTCTGATTAAGTCATTATAAATAGCTCAGACTTCATTTGAATAGAAAGGGGGCTCATTTTCACAAGATTCGTTCTCTCTTTAAAAACTCTCTCTAGAATTCTCTCTCTCGAGCATTGTATACGTGGATTTGAAGGAGGCATAATGCTTGGGCTACATGATTTCAACGATCCAGAATTCTGTTGCAAATCTTACATAAATTATTGAAAACTTATATTACGAAATATTTTAGAATTGACAAGAAATTAACATGATTTAAAAAAAAATAATATATGTTCCAACTCTACGTGATTCAGTTCGAACATTTTGCTATTGCAGATAATGTTGTTTTACATTAGAGATATTCGTTCCAATGTGGTTGCACTAATCCACTCGAACTCATTGGAACATTCAGTATAAAGCAAGAATAGTTGTTGTTTGGCTAACAACGTCATTCTTGTGTAAATTCACAATTTGAACGATTTAGTGTACAATTCGAACTAAATCATATTACTCTAAACAACTGGGCTTTATTAAAGTGTTCAAACGGACTACAGCTTTGCGTTAGAACATTATAAAGCAAAAGACGAAAACTATTTAAGAATAAATTACTAAAATGACTTAAAAATAAATAAAAGATAAAATTTACCAACGTACAATATTTACATTTACATACATACTATATAACAGTACGTTATACTTATATTTATATATAATATGTTAGCCCAAGGTTGTTTTGTGAACAATCCATATTTGATTTTGATGATAACAAATTTTCTAAGTTTTTGAAGACTTTTAGCTTTTATATTGTCAATCCACTTTTCTAAAGGATTTATTTCAAATATTGAGGTTATCTCTCTAAAATAATTCTAAGTGGACTTGCACACCATACAGTTGATGAAATCAATTTTTCATATTGTAGGTGCTTGAAATTATGTTGAAATGGATTGGACACTGTCAAAGAAGTAATTTTTCTCTTAAGTGTTGATAGTGTCGACACATTGCACTGGCACCCGAGACAACATTTTCAAACAAAGTTTCACGGTGTTTGTAATGGTGTCGACACATTGCACTGACACCCGAGACACCTATTCCAGACCAAGTTCATGGTGTCGACACATTGCACTGTCTCCCGAGAGAACACTCCAGATCAAATTTTTGATGTGTCAACACATGCTGACCATGTGTCGACACATACCACTTTTGAAAAAATTGGAACGTCGTTAGCATTCAAATTGCTCCAAAAAGTCTTTTAAACCCTTCCAACGGTACAATAAAGCTACTTGAAGACCGTTGAAGTTAAAGAGAGTATATATAGAAAGAGATAGAGAGAAAAAGACAACAATCGTGCTATTCACTTTGCAATTACTTACGACCTAACTTCTAGAGAGAGAAAGTGCCTTGAAGAAGAGAGAAGACCTCATACCAAGAAAGCTTGTGATTCCCCTGCCAAACTTCAGCTTTCTACATAGAATCTTGTCCTCTTGTGCACCAATATACTTTCACTTGTTTTATACGGCTTTAAGAGCCAATGTTGATATTCCTTTTTACTCATCCTTTGTAAACACTTGAGTGTTTGGGTAAACACTTGTCCTACTCGTTGGGTAGAAGAAATCCCTTAGGTTTTGAGATTTGTGAAGTGAGTTAAAGCGTGAGCTCGAAAAAGCTTTGTAAAGGTTCCTTAGCACCCCAAAGCTAAGGTGTATTTGCTATTTGAAGAATAATGAAGGAAGCCAAGGAAGTAAATAGCCTTGAGGTGGACGTAGGCAAGTGTTGGCCGAACCACCTAAATTACGGTGTCATCTCTCTAACTCTATCTCTTCTTTTTACACTCATATCTCCTTGTTGTGTTCTATGCTTTACTATTATACTGCTCAAATTATTTTGAAAAAGTTTTAAAATTTATTAAAACCCAATTCAACCCCCTCTTGGGTTGTTATTTAGACTTACATAATACTTATATATAAAGGACTTATGTGAGTCTATGTGACAAACCAAGAGGGGGTAAATTGAGTTTTAAAAAAAATTAAAACTTTTTCGACAATATGTCAAGATAAATAATCAAAAGACAGCATTGCCCCACAAATACTAATATAATACAAATAAAGGAGAGCAACGGTTAGAGATGACACCTAGAATTTTTAGGTGGTTCGACCAAGACTTGCCTACGTCCACCCCAAGGCTATTGACCTTCCTTGTAATTTCTCCACTATTCCTAACAGTAAACGCACCTTAGCTTCTAGGTGCTAAGTATCCATTACAAAGTGTTTCACAAGCTCACGTTTTAATCTCTTCACAAATCCCAACTACCTAAGGAATTTCTTCTATCCACACAAGTAGGACCAAGTGTCACATAAGACTCAAATGTTTCGTAAAAAAATGGGCACAAGGATATAATAAAGAAAAGCTCTCTAAGCCAAATAAATAAGTATAAAGCACAATGATGACAACAAAGACAAGATTCGAGTAAGAAAGTGTTAACCCAAGGTTGTTTTGCAAACAATCCATATTTGATTTTGATGATCACAAAAAAAATTCTAAGTGCTTTGAAGACATTTAGATTTTATATTGTCAATCCACTTTTCTAAAAGATATATTTCAAAAGATCAAATTTTTCTATCTAAAATATTTAGAAGTGGACTTGAAACCATTACACAAGTTGATAAGATCAATTTTTCATGTTAGGTGTTTAAAGAAGTGGTGGAATGGTTTGGACACTTTCAAGAGACTGAATTTTATCTCCAGCATTGAATGTGTCGACACATTGAAGACAAGTGTCAACACATTGCACTGATACCCAAGATAGCATTTCCAGACAAAGTTTTAATGTGTCAACACATTGAAGACTAGTGTCGACACATTGCACTAACACCCGAGACAGCATTTCCAGACTAAGTTTTAATGTGTTGACACATTGAAGACTAGTTTCGACACATTGCACTGTCTCTCGAGAGCAAAATTTTAGACCAATTTTTGAAGTGTCAACAGATGCTGACATGTGTCAACACATACCACGATTTTACAAAAATTCTGGAGCGATGCCAACTCATTCAAAATGCTCTAAAATGACTTAGGTACCCCTCCAACAATACAATAAAGCTACTTGAAGACCGTTGAAGTCTTAGGGCTATTTATAAACAAGATAGAGAGAGAAAGAGCAGATCGCATCATCTAAAGAGAAAAATTGCCAAATCCAAATAAATTCTCTGTTGAATCCTTCAAGACCAAAGCTTTCATTGTTAAATCTTGTCTCTTGCTCATCATTGACGACCTAGCCTTCAAAGAGAGGAAAATTTTTTGAAGAAGAGTCAACACACTTGCAATTACTCTTTGCCCTAACTTCTAGAGAGAGAAAGTGCTTTGAAGAAGAGGGAAAACCGCATCTACCAAGAAAGCTTGTGCTCCCACCTGCCAAACGTTAGCTTTCCTTTGAGAATCTTGTCTTCTTGCACTCTATTGAGTTTTTCACTTGTTGATTCGGCTTAGAGAGACATTCCACACGTTTTGAGCTTTTCATTGGCTTATTCGGCTTAGAGAGCCATTCATTGTTATTCCTTTGTATCCATTGTTTGGAAAATACTTGAGTGTTGGGTAAACACTTGTCCTACTTGTGAGAGTAGAAGAAATCCCTTGGGTTTTGGGATTTGTGAAAAAGTTAACGTGAGCTCGAAAAACGCTTTGTAAAGGTTCCTTAGCACCCCGGAAGCTAAGGTGTATTTGCTATTTAGAGAATAGTGAAGGAAGCCCAAGGAAGTCAATAGCCTTGGGGGTGGATGTAGGCAAGTGTTGGCCGAACCACCTAAAATTGCGGTGTCGTCTCTCTAACTCTATCTCTCTTATTTTTCAGTACATATTCATACTTGTGGAGATTTATGTTTTATCATTTATTACTTATATTTAGCATAGCATTAAACACATTCAGATCAAGATTTTTAATTGTTAAAAGAGGGTTAGTTTTTAGATCTGCGTTTTTATTGAAAAAGGATAAGTTTTTGATAAACCCAATTCACCCCCGCTCTTGGGTTGTTATTTAGACTCACGGAAAGTTTTTGTCTTGGCAGGTGTAGCATTAACTTTCTTGAGATCTACAAATTTTTGGTGATGCTGTTTGGACTACCTATGCTCCAGCTGCAATTATTGATTTGATGAATAGAGTGTCGGGAGTTTCTAGACAAATTTGTGGTTGTCCTTATTGATGATATTGATTTATTCATGGAATAAGGAGCATTAGAAGCATCTAAGGACTATTTTACAAATTCTTAGGTAGAAGAAATTGTTTGCCAAATTCTTCAAGTGAGAGTTCTAGTTGGAGTAAGTGTGATTTTTGGGCCATGTGGTGTCCGGTGAAAGGATTACCGTGGATCCGGGGAAGGTAGATGTTGTATCCAAGTGGCCATGGCCTACAAATGTTAAGGAAGTAAGAATTTTTTTGGGTTTAGCAAGGTGCTATCAAAGGTTTGTTGAGGGATTTTCAAAGTTAGTCTTGCCTTTGACTACTTTAACAAAGAAAAATGTCAAATTTGGTTGGACAGATGAGTGTGAGCGGAGTTTCCAAGAGTTAAAGGCCAACCTAGTTACTGCCCCAATATAGCATTACCCTCAGAGCATGGAGAGGAAGAAATTTACAGTGATGCCTCGAGGCAGGGTTTAGGCTGTGTTCTGATACAAGACAAAAGGGTCATAGCCTATGCGTCTAAGCAGTAAGGCCTCATGAGATGAATTACCCCTCACATGACTTAGAGCTAGCTGCAGTAGTATATGCGCTGAAAATATAGAAACATTACTTGTGGGATTAAATTCAAGATATTCACGGATCATAAGAGTCACAAATATTTTAACGCCCAGAAAGAACTAAATATGAGGCAACGACGAGGGTTGGAGCTGATTAAGGATTATGACTACACAATTAACTACCACCCGTAAAAACCAATGTGGTGGCAAACGCACTGAGTAGGAAGTCGGCAGAGACAAGTTCAATGGAAGTGGTGCCGAGGAATCATGAGAGACATGGAAAGGGCAGAGATCGTGCTTATAATTGCTTATCAGTTTGTCTCAATAGCAGGGCTCTCTTGCAACCTACGCTGGAGGAGCGATTCGGAAGCCAGAAGAATGATAAGGTGATAGGAGGGATTAGAGAGAGGATTGGAAAAAAGGAAGACCCTGACTTTTAGAATGAGGATAGATTGTTACGATATGGAGACAAAGTTTTGTGCCAAGTATGGAGGGATCAAGGACTTGATCTTAGCAGAGGCTCACACTATGCCTTATACGATTCACCCAAGAGGCACAAAGATGTATCGAGATATTAAGGAGGCCTTTTGGTGGCTTAATATGAAGGGGGCGATAGCAGAATATGTTGCTCGATGTTTGACCTATCAGAAGGTGAAGGGAGAGCACCAAAAGCCGGCAGGAACATTAATGCCACTAGAGATCCCTGAAAGGAAGTGGTAAGAGGTAGCCATGAATTTTATAGTAGGGTTACCTCAAACTATTGTGGGTTATGATGCTACATGGGATCAAGGACTTGATCTTAGCAGAGGCTCACACTAAGCCTTATACGATTCACCCAAGAGGCACAAAGATGTATCGAGATATTAAGGAGGCCTTTTGGTGGTCTAATATGAAAGGGGTGATAGCATAATATGTTGCTCGATGTTTGACCTATCAGAAGGTGAAGGGAGAGCACCAAAAGCCGACAAGAACATTAAGGCCACTAGATATCCTTGAAAGGAAGTGGTAAGAGGTAGCCATGAATTTTGTAGTAGGGTTACCTCAAACTATTGCTGGTTATGATGCTACATGGGTGATCGTCGACTGATGTACAAATTTCGCACACTTTTTACCCATTAGGGTGAAGTATACCCTAGAAAAGTTAGCTAAGATTATCTCCAAGAGATTAGTAGGCTCCATGGTGTGCCCAAGAGTATAGTGTCAAATAGGGACCCAAGGTTCGCTTCAAGATTCTAGAAATGATTCAAGGTATCATTGGGTACTCGGTTGAATTTTAGTATCTCCTTCCAGATAGACGGACAATTAGAACAAAGTATATAGATTTTGGAGGATATACTAAGGGCCTGTGATATGGATTTGAAGGGAAGTTGTGCTTAGTACTTGTCTTTAGCAAAATTTGCCTACAATAATAGTTTCTAGGCAAGCATTGGTATGACACCATATAAGGCATTTTATGGCCAGAAGTATAGAACACCACTATATTGGGACAAAGTAGGAGAAAGAAGAATGTTAGGGCCAAAAATAGTCTTGAAGACAAGATAGAAGATCCAAATAATCAATAAGAGGCTTGGGACAGCTCAGAGTCGGCAAAAGAGTTATGTAAATAACCGAAGGAGAGAGCTTGAATTTGAGGTTGGGAGTATGGTATTTTTTAAGATCTCCCCGACAAAGGGTATAGCACGTTTTGGGAAGAAAGGAAAGCTCCAACCCAGATTCATTGGACCCTTTGAGATCTTAGACTAGAATTGGACCCGTGGCATACAGGTTGG